>CAUYLG010002109.1:0-45005 GCA_963573385.1 Cacajao melanocephalus | reverse complement strand
GCATAGCATTTCACAGGTTTAAATAAAATATTGGTTGGCTGCTTGTTTGTTATTTTCATCTCTTATTCCTTCCTGTCTCCATTGTTAAGCACAATTATTGGCATAAAAGAGGTTTTTAATACCCATTTTTAGACTGCATTCGAGCCTGGGCAATAGAACAAGAATCCCGTTTTCTCTCCCTCTTTCTCTTCTTCTTTCTTTCTCTCTTACATTCTTTTTTTCCTCTTTCTTTCACTCTTTCTTTCTTCTTTTCTCTTTTTCTTTCTTTCAAAAAAAGTAAATAAAAAAAATAAATAAAAATAAATAAATAAAAAAAATAATATAAAGAGAAATCCCCTGTGTCTCTCCTCTACCCTTTCCTTCTTCCACTTAATTTCATTTCTCAGAGGCAGCTACTTTTGACACTTTGGGGTCTCTCCTCTCAAACTCCTTTTATTTCTCTTGCAATAATTTTGAAGTTCTCCCTAGGAATTCTTTATAGTTAGAAGCTAGAAAATCATTCCCATTTAGCTTCTCATAGATTTTGGAACTCTTTTATATGCTGCTTACATTAAACATATTATAAAAATAAAGAATCCCTTTTTTCCCCACTCAGATATTCACTTCTGATTTTTTTTCTATGATATTTATGCTTACATGGACTACAGGTTTATACAATCTACATAGTTCTGTGACTATAGCATTTCATTTTTAAAATAACATTCAAATGGTGAAATAAAAAGGAGCTGAAGACCTAGCAATTAAGGGAGTTTTTAAGTATTAAAAACCCCCTCAATTTACCTTTACATTTATTTTAAAATGTCTTTGGGAGAAAAAAGCAAGCAGACAAGAACAGTTTATAGTCACTTTTTAAGGTAGTCTAGCTAGTGAGAAACTGAATAGGAATGTTATTTTTCTTCAAATATTAGGTCAAGACTTTGACAATAGGTGCTGTGTACCTTCATTAGTATTCTGAAACTCCTCCCACAATACACTCATTTTGACATAGAGGGGAAGGTACTATGCAGAGTCAAGATTCTATGTATAAAGAAAGTGTTTTGGCTGGGCACGGTGGCTGACGCCTGTAATCCCAGCACTTTCAGAGACCAAGGCAGATGAATCACTTGAGGTGAGGAGTTCGAGACCAGCCTGGGCAACATGGCCAAACCCTGTCTCTACTAAAAATACAAAATTAGCCAGGCATGGTGGCATGCACCTGTAATCCCAGCTCCTTGCGAGGCTGATGCTTGAGACTTGCTTGAACCTGGGAGGTGGAGGTTGCTGTGAGCTGAGATCGTGCCACTGCACTCTAGCCTGGGCAACAGAGTGAGACCCTATCTCAAAAACCAAAACCATAAAGAGAATGTGCTAAGTTTTTTATTACTTGATATATTTAGCTATATTTAGCCTTTTCCAATAACTGGGCTCCTGAAAAATGGCATATATTTTGCATTTGCCTGAATTAAGTTATACTTAAAGGGCTCAAAGGGGCAAGGGGACTCCACATTGAAAATAATCTAAAGATGAATCCTTTGTTAAGGTGAATAACCAAAATAACCATCCAGTAATTGATAACTGTTTAGTATCTTTGGATTTGCATGTGTTTGATGATAATGTTCAGCTATGGTTTCACTTTTGAAAGATTTATGTTAAATTTTACTTTATCATTGTAGTATTAGAGACTTAGACTGCAAGATCTACTTTGATAAATATAAAACAGAAAAATTCTGGCTGTTTTAAAACACTCAGGCACTGGTTGTTGAAACAATGTATTCAGATTGACTAGTTTTCAGAGTTCTATGTTTGTTAATTATTCAATAAATATTTATCAAAAAGTTGTTCTGTAATATGCACTAAGTATATACCAGAGAGCAAAAACAGATAGTAAGAGCAGCTAATACTCATATAGTACTTATAACATTTTGTGCCTTGTTCTAAGCGGTTTACATATATTATCTCATAGCATCCTCTCAAAAACTCTAAGAAGTGTTATCATCCCCATTTTGCAGTTGAAAAAGCTGAGGCACAGAGAAGTTAGGTAATTTGTCCAATGTTTCATAGCTAGTAAGTGGAATTGGGATGTGAATCTGGGCAGTATGATTCCAGAGTCTGCACTCTTAAGTCCTGGGATATATTAACTCTCTTATATTCTAACAGCTTTCCTTGTAGGATACAGTATAATGAATCAGATGCTTATTGAATAAATCAGTCAAGCAAATGAAAAATTTTAACCCTGATGAATGCCATGAAGAGGAGTGTGGCAGAAACCAGGGAGCCGTTACCAAAATAAGTCTCTTTTCCTTCTGGATACACAGACTACATTCCTAGCCTCCCATGTGGTCATGTGACCAAGTTTTGGCCAGTGGAACGTGGACAAAAGTGAGGTACACACTTCCAGGTCTGGACCATAAAACACAGGTATACTAATATGCCAAGTTCTTATTCTTTTAATCGACCTAAGACAGAGTATAGTATGCAGACATAAAAGAGCAGCTGTCAGAATTGAAAACTTCTCAAAGATTTACTTAGGCTTAATAGAAACTTATGTATATGAAAATGCCCATAGCAGAGGGAACATGGGGTAAATCATTTAAGTTTGAAGAGCAGGAAATTTTAGACACCGTTTAGTCTGTAACCTCAATTTATCTTGGCTGCCTTACGGCCAGTCTCCATATAGCATGGTATTCAGAAGAAATATAGGTCTGATATCCAAATAAGAAATGCTAACTAATTTACATTTTTCGGGAAGATTTTAAAAGAGGCACCAAAGGGAGATGTATATCACAAGAAGGTTTAACAGTCCTTTCAATCATTTAATTCCTCTGAGTCCCTCTCATCATGACATATTTCTTGTCTCCCTTCTTGTTTGTCCCTCTCTCCTGCAACTGTGTGTAGTAGGACTGTTTTCCCCTAACTCAGCTCTTTATTATGTATATATCAACTTATTATGTATAGATCAATTTAGTTCTTCAGTGCCTTACAGCTCTTCTCTTTAACTCTTACTCTAATCTGCATAACTGAGCCCCAGGAGGGACTTGACAAATCGTAAGTCTTTAGAAGTAAGGAAATAGTGTTGGGAAATAGTGTTGCGCGGAAGGGAGGAAGAAGACGAAGCCTATGTATATTTACATATTTTCATTACAAGTCCACCCAACCCATTTGCAAATGAATAAAGTGAGGCCTAAGTAAATGAGGTGATTTGACACTCACTTCTTGCGTCATATGGAGTTGGGCCTAGAAATCAGTGTTACTTCATTTGAAATAACCCTTATTATGGTTCCCTAGCAGGCCATCCCATTAGCCTGCCGTATATGAGTCATTTTGCACCCCTAGTTGACAGAACGCTAGGAAGAGTAAGGAAGCCTGAGTTTTTCCTTCTACTAGGTTCCATGACCTTGGGCAGGTGTTGTCCTCTCTAAGCCTCTGTTTTCTTCATAAGAAGAGCTGGGCAAGATGAACTTTTAGGTCATGTCCAGCACTAATATTCCTTGCTTCTCATCTGTCCTGGGCCCTGCGGCTGTGGCAGTGGTGGCATCGAGCTAGTCAAGAAGCTTCGCCCCCATTTGTCCCTCACCCTATCGTGGGAGAGGGAGAATCTCTCCTTCTTGGTTGCTTCTTTAGTGTCTTTCTAGGACCCATGTGGTGTCCATCTCCCCTTGGCGGGGATCCAGACTTGGCTCTGAGGGTTTCCCAGGAGCTATAAGGGAAGAGGATCCTTCATGAATCAGGGTATCGCTACGCCTTATCCCCATCTGTTCCGAGCCAGCTGCAAACCGTGATTCCCCAGCCTTCAGGAGGCCCACCGAGCAGGAGCAACCACCAGCCTAGCGCAAGGCGGATGAACGCCGAGGCCGAAGCAAGGTGAGAGGGCGGGCCTGGGAAGACCCCGCCTTCGTAGCGTCACGTGAGAGGCGGAGTCGGAAGTGTGACGACGTGCGCGGGGCGGGGCTACTGCTGCGCGCGGGCGCGGGGGCGGGGCGCGGCGCTCGCGGCTGCTGCCTGGGAGGGAGGCCGGGCAGGCGGCTGAGCGGCGCGGCTCTCAACCTGACGGGGAAGTGGCCCGGGCTGCCGCGGCTGACTACCCGAGGGCGAAGAGACGGACGACGGAGGCGGGAGCCGGGACCTGAGCCGGGAGACTTAGAGAGCGAGCGGGTCAGGCTCAGCGTCGGCCACTCTGTCGGTCCGCTGAATGAAGTGCCCGCCCCGCTGAGCCCAGAGCCCGGCGCTTTCCCTGCAAGATGGACGGTTTCGCCGGCAGCCTCGGTGAGTACGGCTGGGGAGTCCTGCCTCTTCTGCGCAGGGTGGGAACTTTGTTCCCTCCGTACACAGCCCAGGGCCTGCCCTCCCCCCTGCCCCTCGGGGTGGCAACGGCTCCACTGCACATGTTCTCTTCGAGGCTGCCGCCCCTCCGCGGACTCCGGTGGACTGAGGGCCCCTCCCCCATGCCCAGCCCTCCTCGGTGCCAGAGCCTCCTTTTCTCCCGGAGCCCCTTTCAGTGCGGGGCCCTCCTTCCCCCACAGTGGGAACCCCTTCCTTCTCAGGCCCCCAATAGCTGGCACACCCCTCCCCTTACACTCGCGGCTCTCCCCACGGACCCCCCTTCAGGGTTGGGACACTTCTTCAAATCCAGGTCCCTCTTCAGGGTACAACATTCCACCCCCTTTCCACATACAGAACTCTCTTTGAGGGTGGGAACAGCCTTTACCCGCACAGAGGCTCTTTTTTTAGGGTAGGGACCTTCATTCCCCCTACAGGAAGGGGGCATCTCCCGCCCCCCCCCCCCCCAGTCTTCACTTTAAATTTGGAGACGACTTTTCAGTATCCTTCAGAGTAGTAGGCGACTTCCCCTTCACGCCCTCCACTTCTCTGAGCATTTTGCAGTGGTGGAGAGACCTAGAAGCACCGGAGCATCATTTGCTTAATACAGGAAAGGAAGAGGTGTATCTGTGTTGGGGGACCCTCTTTAAGAGTGAAAGCAGAAGTGTTTTCTGGCTCGGCATGCGTGCTGGGGAGAAGTGATTCTGCCCAATGAATCAATAGGAAAGGGGGCCTCTATCAGGGAAGGAAAGGATTCTCCATTTTTGGAAGATGTTGTCTTTGTGGAATGGAGAAAGGGAAGAGGTTATTAAATAGGCTGAAGTGCCTCGTCAGTGTTCCCTTTCACTCAGATGAAGGTAGTCTTCTGACTAGGAAAATCCAAACTCCACGCTGCCCTAGAAGCTGAGTTTGGAATTACTACTATTTTTTGAGGCCATTGGAATCTAGTAAAAGATTGAGCTCAACTGTTAGAATGGTGAGAGAAACAGTTTTAGCTTTGGCTGATACCACAGGTATGTGATACCTACTGCTGGAATTGTATTTTGAGTATTTTGTATGCAGGTAGCTTCTATTCAGACGCCTTTTACATTTCTTGATAATCTCGACTTGGTTAACGTTCACTAACAGTGAGCAGTCCAGCCGTAGGCCGTATTATGTCCAGACAATATCGAGATTAGATGAATTTTTAAAATCTAAAGTAAAAAAGTAAGTCAAAGAGCATTATAGTTATTAAATAGTAAAATCCATAATTTTGGTCTTCACTTTTTCTTGGGCAGAAAAATTGTTATAATGCTTTCAGAGTGGAAATCCTAAAATAGGAGGCAACTGAGTGTTGTGTTACTCTTTCCTCCTCGAAGGCACCTGTTGTCCATTATCTAACCTTTGATGTCTTACAATTCCTTACTTAGGTTGGGCTCCTTTTAGAGAGACATCCATTTTTCCCTGGTGCCTTTTTAGCCCCATGCATTGGTTTATTCACAGTAAATGTTGGACTGAAAAACTTGTCGTGTATGTTTATTGTAGGGCTGATCATATACTAAAGTAAACATTGAGTGTCTTTTTAGGGGAGGTTGTGGAGAGCTGTGGTATCTTTGTACTGTATTGGGTGCTCATCATGTAGGAATGGTGAGATCACTATTCACTTTAACTTCTTTCCTGTTGATTCTAAGGACTTCTGGAGGGCTTGTTAAAGCTTTATCTTCTGTAAGTGTTTAGAAGGAGTCTTTATCACCAGTTGGGGCACTTAAGTTTATTTTCACACATTGGCTATGTTTTGTAATAGCTTTCTTCTTAACCAGTTGAGAGATAAGAATTCCAGTTGGTGTTCGCACTTTTCATAAAGAGTGTCGTTGTTGACGCTATGTTGGATTTAAAAAATTTATTTGATGCCATGCTTTTAGGTGGTATATGATGAGACTGTTCTTTAGATATGGTGTTAATCAGGAACAGAGGAGATATGTCTGTCAGAGGAACCTGTGTCTGCAGATAGGGAAGGAAGTGGTTCCTGACGGTATTTCTGGAGCTGCTCTTGAAGAAGATACTTCTCAGTAGGAGCTCTGTGCTTTCTCTTTCTGGCCCCCTTGTAAGAGTAAAACTAGGCCCCGTCTTAATTGAAACCTTAAAGGGGTGGGGGAGGAGTAGTGCTGGTATATTTTACTGGTGTCTTTAAGCAGAGCTTTGCTCAGCTCTTGCCAAATTGCTTGTTTCTGTTCTCTGCAGTTAATTAGCCTGGAGCTTAGAGTTACATTGATCTTTATTTTATCATCAGGAGAGCCATGACTATAAAGGCAAGCACTTCTACTCTAGTAGATGTTTAAAAACTTAAAAAAAAAAAAAAAAACAAACAAACAAGAATTCAAAACATGTGAAGTTCTGGGGTTACAAGTATTGAAAGCATTTATTTATTCTAAAGGAAGTATGTGTGTATCTCCTTTTACGTATTAGATAGGTTTTTGAAAAATGGTGAAAAAACTATATTTTTGTAAGCAGAAAAATTGAGTACTTTATAAACAGAATAATTTTAGAGAAGAAGATTATTTAAGAAAATCCTATGGTGGCTCATTTTGTGAAGTGAAAACCTTAAAATTCAAATTGTACCTTTGATGCATGTTTAGATAAGAAAACCACTTTATTATGTGCATTTTATAAGATGTCTAATGGCAATAAAGACTAGTAGTGGTTTTTGAAATCACAGAGAGGAATGATAGGTGGTTGGCCATTTTATGAATGCCACATTGAAGTTACATGGTACTTGTTATGTTATCTTTGTTTTATATAAAAACAACTGAAGAATTCTTTTAATCTCTGCAGCTGATGAATTTCAGGCAACTTAGCTGGCAGGTGCTTGTACTCTGGAATTTCCCTTAGGTATTATTAATGCATCTCTTAATTCACGAATTACGGTAACTTAAGGCAGCACTTTGAAAACCATTTTTTTTTTAACTTAGGAGAGAAAAGTACTCAATTACCTTGATGTCTTGCCTCCAAATCACTACACATAGATACAGATTTGCAAAATGTATATACAGCATATATTTTAAATATCAGGTCTCTGTGCAAAAGTGGGAAACTATTGATACAGCTTTTCTTACTGATTTTTTTAATAAGGCAGGGATTGGGGGCATTTCATGCTTAATCTTTTTAGAATCTTTTTCATAATAGAGGTTTACTTTTAAGACTTTTATCTTGGAATTAACCTAGAGATTAGTCTGTTTGCACTTGAAAGAAACCTTATACTTAACCATGTCAGCTTTAAATTTTTCTGCCTCAAAAGTTAAACAACAAAACTTAAAATCTTTCTCCCCCTAAGAAAAATCATAGTGAATGAAATTGTTGGATTAGTATCTATGAGAAACAGCATTCTGGGTACAGGGTGTAAATATGAACAAGTATAGCAGTATGCTTCCACTTATGGACTATTTTCAGAAATTGGTCTCTTTTTTTTGAAACAGAGTCTTGCCCTGTCACCCAGGCTGGAGTTCAGTTACGAAATCTCGGCTCACCACAACCTCCGCCTCCCAGGTTCAAGTGATTCTCATGCCTCAGCCTCCTGTATAGCTGGGATTACAGGCGCGCGCACCACACCCGGCTAATTTTTGTATTTTTAGTAGAGACAGGGTTTCACCATGTTGGTCCGGCTGATCTTGAACTCCTGACTTCATGATCCGCCCACCTCAGCCTCCCAAAGTGCTGGGGTTACAAGTGTGAGCCACTGCACCCAGCTGAAATTAGTGTTTTTAACAATCACATTGTTACAACTATGATTTCTCATCACAGATAATAGTCTTGCTTTCTTAAAGGAACAATGCTGTATATGATTTTTAGACATTTAGGGCATTCTTTATTTACATTAAAACGTTTTTCATGTAATATTTGGGAAGTTTTTTTTTTTTTAAACTTTCCATTTTTATTGGTTGCCTCTTGAAGGATTGAAGATAGACTTAAGTTATGTAACAGGACATGAGTAGTAACTCGTAAGTGGTTAGTAGAGCATCCTCAACATGAGTTAGCTAGAGTATTTGTCAACATGTATATAGATTAACATCGAACATGGACTGGCACTATGTTTGGTGGTTCTTACGGGAAGGACAAAGAAAAGACATGGTTTTTGTCCTTTAGTAGCTTACTGCCTGGTTTTTAAAATAAGTGCTATGACCGGGTGCAGTGGCTCACGCCTGTAGTCCCAGCACTTTGGGAGGCTGAGATGAAAGAATCGATTGAGTCCAGTAGTTTGAGACTCGTGGCAACATAGCAAGACCTTGTCTCTAAAAAACACCAAAAATAGGCATGGTGGCATACACCTATAACCCCAGCTACTTGAGAGGCTGAGGCAGGAGGATCACTTGAGCACAGGAGTTCGAGGTTGCGGTGAGCTAGGATTGTACCACTGCACTCCACTGGGCCACAGAGCAAACCTCTGCTTCTAAAAAAAGTAAATAAAGTACATACTTTATGTTGAGATGTTTATTAAGCCTAAGTACCAGAAATGGGGATGGAGGGAGGAAGCACCATTTAGATTGCTGTGCTGTGTTTCAAGCAAGGAACTTCTGAGGGAACATTTGTAGATTGCTAGATTTATCGCTGTAGAACCTGGCCTTTTAAAACAGTGAAATAATTTAGCAGTTCAAATTCTAGGGAATCTTTCTGTCTTATGTTTAAGTTGGAATAATATGTAGAAAAATGTGGTATTTTATATGTGGGAGTTCAT
This sequence comes from Cacajao melanocephalus, assembly GCA_963573385.1. Classification (NCBI taxonomy): domain Eukaryota; kingdom Metazoa; phylum Chordata; class Mammalia; order Primates; family Pitheciidae; genus Cacajao; species Cacajao melanocephalus. The sequence continues at coordinate 36,001 of CAUYLG010002109.1, read as the reverse complement.
TTCTATAACATGTAAAACTTCAATATTCATAAGAAATTTTAGAAAAACATTTTTATTTTAAAATAATTCTAATCCTCTAAAAAAGTTTAGGGAAAGAATCAATTTCGTTTAGTATTGCCTCAGTGTGGAAGATTCCCAAATCTATAGTGTGTGTGTATATATATATATATATATATATATTTTTTTTTTTTTTTTTTTTCATGACACAGTCTTGCTCTGTCTCCCAGGCTAGAGTGCAGTGGCACGATCTCAGTTCACTGCAACCTCTGCCTCCCAGGTTCAAGCAATTCTCCTGCCTCAGCCTCCTGAGTAGCTTGGATTACAGGCATGTACCACTACACCTGGCTAATTTTTGTATTTTTAGTAGAGATGGGGTTTCGCCATGTTGGCCAGGCTGGTCTCGAACTCCTGACCTCAGGTGATCCACTCACCTTGGCTTCCCAAAGTTCTGGTATTACAGGCGTGAGCCACCGCACCTGACCCTGTAGTATATTTCTATGTGTGTATGTGATCTCTTGTTCTTTAGCTGTCTTAGGCCATAATAATGCCTTAATTTTGAATGCCGTATATGATTTTTTAATGTTAATCTAAAGCATTTCTTATTTACAGTTTACAAAGAGCTTTTGCAGTTTACAAAGAGCTTTTACCTCATTTAATCTGCATGCCAACCTTGGAAGATAAATTATTACCCTTTTATAGATGAAAAAGGTATAGAGATTATGTTATATTTTTAAAACTTTATTCGAGTCCAGGTTTTTTCTTTTTTTTTGTATGTTTGAGGGTGTTTGTATCTATATCATTTTAATTTTATATTTTTGAGACAGAGTTTCGCTCTGTTGCCCATATTGGAGTGCGGTGGTACAATCTTGGCTCACTGCAACTTCTGCCTCCCAAATTCAAGCAATTCTTGTGCCTCAGCCTCCTGAGTAGCTGAGATGACAGGATTGCACCACCACACCTAGCTAATTTTTGTATTTTTAATAGAGATGAGGTTTTGCCATATTGGCCAGGCTGATCTCGAATTGTTGGCCTCAAGTGATCTGTCTACCTCAGCCTCCCAAAGTGCTGGGATTACAGTTGTGAGCCGCCATACCCAGCCTCATATTATTTTTAAATAAAACACAATACAAAGGAAAAAATAATAGAAAAATAAATTATCTTTAGCTCATTTGTACACAGTTGATGTTAACATGTTGACGTACTTGTTCTTAGTCTTTTCCTATGCTTAATTTTTTAATAGTTAAAATCATATTGCAGACATAATTTTGCATTCTGTTTTTTCCATTGGATCCTAAGCTTTTTTTTTTTTCCACTTGAACTCAGAATTTTCTGATGGAATCCAGTGTTCTTTTCTCTACTTCGTTACTGACTCTTTAGAACCCTCAGGTACATACCTGAATCTGAACTTCTCTTCCAAATCAGCTTCTTTTCCTTATTTCCTACTGACTGTATCACCCAGCCTTGAAATTTCAGAATCATGTTTGATTCTTTGCCGTTTTTGCCTACGGCATTAGAATCTCTTCTAAGACTTGTCAATTCTTGTCACCTATTCTCATCCCCTTTCTTTTCCACCACTATAGGTCAGTCACTTAATATTTGGTGAATGGATAATTGCATGGCCTGAAGAATCTCCACCTGTCCAATTTATTTTGTACAGGGCCCTCAGATAAATCTTCCTAAAGCCATGCTTTGCTTGTGCTATTCACGATCTCAGATTGCTTCATTGCCTTAATGACTACATTCAAATACCTTAGCCTCTTCTAAAGTCCTCTGTCATCTCTTTCTGTTGTCTCACCATGTTCTGGCGAAAATGACCGATTTCTTGTTCCTCAGATTTTCATCTTTTCATCCTGATGACTATTCTCAATACCCTTAAAGGCTCAACTCAAATATTATTTCCTTTCTAAAAACGTTTCTTTTCATTCCCAGCCCAAAGCATTCTTCCTTGAACACTTGATAGGACCACTCTTGGGGTACTTATTACAGAATGTTTTTTCTTATAGTTGTAAGGTAAAAGTAATTATTACCAATCTTAAAATTATTATATCTTATTTCCTTAAGCCAAATTAAGTTTTTATTTTTATATTAGTACTATTTTTTTTGACGGAGTTTTGCTTTGTCACCCAGGCTGGAGTGCAGTGGTGTGATCTCAACTCACTGCAACCTCTGCCTCTCGGGTTCAAGACATTCTCCTGCCTCAGCCTCCCAACTAGGTGGTATTACAGGCATGTGCCACCACACCCGGCTAATTTTTGTGTTTTTAGTAGAGACGGGTTTCACCATGTTGGCCAGGCTGATCTCGAAGTCCTGACTTCAAGTGATCAGCCTGCTGAGGCCTCCCAGAGTGCTGGGGGATTACAGGTGTGAGCCACCACGCCCACTGAAGCCAAATTGTAAACCTCTTGAAGGCTGTATTGAAGGTTTTATTGAAGGCTGAAACTCTCATGTGTCTTTGAAGTCTTGCAGTGGAGATTTCATGATCCAGTAAAATGTGGAGGAAAAAAAATGGGGACTAGTATATAGTTGATGACTTCACTTTCACTTTCATACCTCATTTTTTTAAAGAAATGACATTTGAAGACCAAAAGATCGTAATACATAGTCTCAGAATAAAAAGTTGTAAAATTACTTTAAAAATTAAATATGGCTCATGCCTGTAATCCCAGCAGTTTGGCAGTCTAAGGTGGGTGGATCCCTTGAGCTCAGGAGTTTGAGACCAGCCTGGGCAACATGGGGAGACTCTGTCTCTACCAAAAGTACAAAAAAATTAGCCGGGTATGATGGTGCATGCTTGTGGTCCCAGGTAATCAGGCAGCTGAGGTGGGAGGATTGCTAGAGCCTGGGAGGTAGAGGTTGCAGTGAGCTGAGATTGCACTACTGTGCTTCACCCTGGGTGACAGAGTGAGACCCCACCTCAAACAAGCAAACAAACAAAAACTCATTGTGTTCTTTTTTCTTATTTCATTTGAAATGAGTGAAATGTTCTAGACTTTGTTGGGAATCTGGTAAGGAATTCTGTGCCAGATTCTAGGGTATTACTTTCAAGTGCAAGTCACGTGTATGACCTATTAATGGGTTTTTGAAATCACTTTAGTAGTGGTCAGGACCAGCATTAGAAAAATGAGGAGAAAAGGAAGAGATAATATAAAATATCAGTACTTCATGTGATATTGCTTCATAGAACATTTAATTTCAGTTAAATATATTTACCTTAGATTTCAGCGTAAAATTTCTGTTGGTCACAATCAGATGCAAGATACATTTTTAGTGGCTAATCCCTATCTTTGAGAGAATAGGTGAAAAGGTTGTCATACATGAAAAGGTGGATGAACAATTAGAAGTAATCACGAGTTGTGTGCTGTGTCTCTGACAAGTTGTTAGAGTCTGAATATAATGATTAGAATATGTTTAATGTCAGTAGCAGCAAGAAGATATTAGTTCTAGAATCAATGTAATTCAGGCAAACTCAGTATGTAAAGAAATGATTTTATAAAATTGATGGGCTAAGGTATATTTACCTTGCAAATCAATTCTTTGCTTTGAAAGAGAATGTTCAAGCCAGGTGGGGTAGCTCACACCTATAATCCTAGCACTTTGGGAGGCCAAGGTAGGAATATCACTTGACACCTGGAGTTCAAGACCAGTCTGGGCTACATAGTGAGACCCTGTCTCTACCAAAACAAAAACAAAAATTAGCCAAACGTGGAGGTGCATTCCCAGCTCCTTGGGAGGCTGAGGTGAGAGGATTGCTTGAGTCTGGGAGGTGGAGGCTGCAGTGAGCTGTGATCATGCTACTGCACTCCAGCCTGGGTGGCAGAGCGAGCAGTGAAATCCTGTCTCAAATAAATAAGAAAGAGGATTTTCCTTGTTTGTAGTGTGGTGAGTATCCCCTGTGTGATGCCTCTCACGTGAGAGATCCCTGGGAGCCAGAAACAACAACTGCAAAAAAGAGGATTTACCACGTTGCTTTATTTTTAAGCTCGTCTGATGGAATTGTCTGTGTCTTGACTGGTTCCCCACTTATTTGCTCAAGTACTTTTTTCCCCCAGGAAGCTGTCCCAGATTAGTCTTGTACACTCAAACCATTGCACTATAGTGGTTCTAAAGTGGAGGGTACTGAGCACTTAACACCTAAGGGATCTGAGAGTATAGCCAAAAAGTTGAAATCTATTTAACTTTCAAATTCATATGATTGTTTTGCAACCATTTTAATAAATATTTGTTCAGACAGGAATCATCAATAGATGCTAAATCTAAGGGGGTATTTTGATGAGGAGCAGGATGTCTGCATGCTCTTAAATTTCTCCCCATATAATGATTATTATTTGTAAGGGGGGAAAACAGTAACTCAATATGGTGGTAAAATCAGACAACACCTTGTGTGCGTGATCAAAATAAATGTCACCAGTGGTTGTGGTGTGTCTATGCATGTGATACCCTGAAAAGAACACATCACTTATGGTGTTTTCCAGTCATGACTTCATAGCCTGAATCTAATCATGAAGAAATTTTAAACTCCAGATGGGGAACATCCTATTTTTTAAAACATTGGGGTACTAGTTTTTCTTTTTTTTAAAAAATGTTATAAAAATAGAATCAGTGGAAACATTCCAGATTAAAGGAGACTTAACAGATATGATAACTAAATGGACTGCCTGATTTTAGACTGTATCTTTTATAGAGGAGAAAATATAATAAAGGATATTATTGGATCACTTGGCAAAATTGGAATATGGTTGGTAGTAAGTATTGCATTAATGTTTATTGAAGTTGATAACTGTCTTAAGGTTATGTAAGAGAGTATTTTTATTCTTAGGAAATACATACCAAAGTTTTTAGGGAAAAAGGGCCATGATGTTTATAACTTAATGTTTAAATGGTTCAGGAAACAAATGTAATACATATGTGGGGTTTTTTATGTTTTGTTTTGAGATGGAGTCTTGCTTCGTTGCTCAGGCTGGAGTACAGTGGTGCAGTCTTGGCTCACTGCACCCTCTGCCTCCTGGGTTCAAGCAATTCTCCTGCCTCAGCCTCCCGAGTAACTGGGATTACAGGCGCATGCCACTGTGCCCAGCTAATTTTGTATTTTTAGTAGAGACGGGATTTCAACATATTTGTCAGGCTGGTCTGGAACTCTTGACTTCAAGTGATCCACCTGCCGTTCCAAAGTGCTGGGATTACAGGCATACTGCACCTGGCCATGTATATACATACATACATACATACATATATATGTGTGTGTGTGTATGTGTATACACACACACACACACATACACACCCACAGGAAGCAAATGGGTAAAATATTAACATAGGTTAATTTGGTGAAAGTTATGTGGATATTCTGTGTACTGTTTTTGTTCTTACAGCTTTTCTGTGAGTTTGGAATCATTTTCTAATGAAAAGTTTTAAAAAAAAATATGAACTTTGCGTTATACCTGATAGTATAGCATTTAAAAAATTTGAAACTATTCTGTCTTCCAGAAAATCCCAGGCAAACCCTTGAAATAAAATTATGCCTCCAAGAATATGTTCCGTGTATGTATCATGTAGCTTCCTTTCATCCCTAAGCCTCAGTTTGAGAAAGACGTCTCTGGGCCAAAGGTAGCTGTGGTTCAGATTTAGCTGACAGACATGTTTTGTTTGGCCCTTTTGAGTGTTTTAAAAATTGAGAAATTTCACATAACAATGTGGATCTTTGGTTTCTATTGAAAAATAGAATGATCTTGCCACTCTGGGCTTGCATTCCATTCCAGATGGTCTGTATATTCGCTAACTGGTATCCCAGGTTAGTGCCCTCAGTCCCTACGTTACATGCAGCTTGTTTCAGTCATTTCTTTCCTGGCCTCTGTAGGCCTATGTTTGCAGCCTTTACCTAGCCCAAGAGGTGATGAAAGTGTCTGTCTTCTTTTTGAAAATTAAATTGCTAAATGGATGCCCTGTCACCCTCTAACATTTTAGTGTTTATTTCCTATAAATAAGGCATTATGCTACACAACCATACTACAACCAACAAAATCAGGAAATGTTGATACATTACTAATTCTCAGACCTGTTCTAGTTTCACTAATTGTCTCAATAATGTCTTTTATAGCAAAAAGATCTAGTTCAGAATTACATGTTGAATTTTGTTGTCATTTCTCTTTAGTCTCTTTGATATGGAACAGTTCCTTAGTCTTCCTTGGGTTTTGTGACCTTGACACTTTGGAAAGCTGCAGTCCAGTTGTTTTGTAGGATGCCCCTAAATTTTATGTTTCATCTTGATTAGATTCAAGTTTATGCAATTTTGGGAGAAATGCTACAGAAGTGAAGCTGCGTTTGTCTCATTGGATCCTGTTAGGTGATCACATCACTGATGATGTCCATTTTGATCAGTTGGTTTCTGCTAGACTTGGCCACAATTTTACAGTTTAAAAAATTTTACAATTTTAATAATTGTAAAATTATTTTTCTTGTTTTACTTGGTAGTTAAAAGCTATTTTGTAAGATGTGCTTTGAAACTATATACATTTTCGGTTCTTCATCAGACCTTCAGTTTATTGGTTTATTTATATCTGTATGGACTCAGGTTTTTATTTTTTAATTTTTAAACTTTTTGTATTAGAGACAAGGTCTCACTTGTTGCCCAGACTGGAGTGTAGCGGCGCGATTGCGTCTCACCACAACCTCCGCCTCACAGGCTCAAGCGATTCTCCTGCCTCAGTCTCCCGAGTAGCTGGGGTTACAGGTGTGTGCCACTATCGCTTGGCTAATTTTTGTATTTTTAGTAGAGATGGGGTTTCACTATGTTGCCCAGGCTGGTCTCACACTCCTGACCTCAAATGATCCACCTGCCTCAGCCTCCCAAAGTGCTGGGATTGCAGGTGTGAGCCACCTTGCCCAGCCAGGTTTCTTACTTTTTTGGTGGGTTATAACCCATTACTATTTATTTTGGTGCTCAAATTGGCCCTGTTTTGGCAAGTAGATGCCCATATAAACTATCTGCTTTGTTCTTTTGCCATGTTCTCCTTATCCTTGGATGACTTTCTTGCTTTGTGACACAATAAGATGATCCAGGTTCATCTTGTACTTTTTTTGCTCCAGCCCTAGAATTAGTCATTTTGCCTAGGAGCCCTAGTTCTTTTATGGAGGAAGGTATTTAGAAACCAAGCTCTATGCAGTAGTTGTGTTCATTACTGCTGGAGTCCTCATCATAGTAGTTAAAATAAAGGAATATATTTATGTACATATGTGTGTGGCAATGTGTAGATACAGTCACAGGTATATTTTTACAACAGCGCAGGGTTACTTTTAGTTTCCTTCTTTTATATATTTATAATTACTTGCCCAACAGAAACCTGGCTTCCATTATGCTTAACATATTTGTTTATTTGATGAGTCCTCCCCTACATAATCAATCTCCTGTCTCCAGTGGTTTCTACTTCCTTGCCTGTTCAGGTTCTGATTGAACCTGTGCTGGCTGCCCCCTCATCTTATAGACATTCTCATCCCACCATGGCTCCACCATCCTATGCCAGGCTGCCTTTCTCATCCACTTGGTTGTTGATACCTTGCACTAAGTTCTGACACCCTATGCTGTGCTGCTGCTTTGCCAGAATAACCTCTTTACACACTTGCCTCGTACTGCCTGCCTTGATAGCTTTAGGACTGAACTATGGGGGAAGGGGAGAAGCCTAATCATTTTTAGAGAAAACAATAGCTTTAATGAAAAAATTGAAATCTATAGCTTTTCCACCAAATATCACAAGTATTTCTTCATTTTATATCACTTCCCAAATGCTGTTTACATGTGTATTAGTCTGCTAGAGCTACCATACTAAATTACTACAGACTGGGTGACTTAAACAACAGAAACATTATTTTCTCACAGTTCTGGAAGCTAGAGGTCAGAGATCAATGTTTTGGCAGGTTTGATTTCTTCTGACACCTTCCTCCCTTGCTTGTAAGTTGCCATCTTCTGTGTCCTCATGTGGCCTTTTCTCCGCACACATCACTGGTGTCCTGTGTCCAAATTTCCTCTTATAAGGATACCAGTTGTATTTGATGAGGCGACCCCACCATCTCTACCAAAAGTACAAAAAACTTAGGCTTGGTGGTACACCCTTGTGATCCCAGGTACTCAGGAGGTTGAGGTGAGGAGATTGCTTGAGCCTGGGAGGTGGCTCAAGCCTTGCAGTGAGCTGAGATTGCACCACTGTGCTCCAACTTGGGTGACAGAGCGGTGACTGAAACTAATTATAGATCCTAGAATGAAAATCTAATGATTTAACAAATATTTATTAAGTAAATACTACATGCCAGGTATTGTTTTCATGCTGGGAATGTCAGTGAACAAAACAAAAATCCCTGCTCTCATAAAGCTTGTATTATTGTGAGGGGAGATTATTCACTCTTCGGAGGTCAGTGGCTTCTGTATAAATGATGTATACATTTTCAGTTATAAGCACATTATCTGTTTTTCTTTGCTTTTTTTTCTTTTTTGGAGAGAGTGTCTCGCTTTGTCGCCCAGGCTGGAGTGCGATGGCGTGATCTTGGCTCATTGCAACCTCCGCCTCCTGGTTCTAGCAATTCTCCTGTCTCAGCCTACCTAGTAGCTGGGGTTACAGGCATGTGCCACTATGCCTGGCTAATTTTTTGTATTTTTAGTAGAGTCGGGGTTTCATCATGTTAGCCAGGGTGGGCTCAATCTTCTGACCTTGTGATCCACCCACCTCAACCTCCCAAAGTGCTGGTATTACAGGTGTGAACCACTGTGCCTGGCCGCACATTATCCTTTTTTCTTAGAATAGGTGTTGGTGATATAACCTGTGTCGGATTTGGTTGTGTCAGATTATACAGAAAAGTAATCTTCTGGATACAAAAACAGGTAGTTAAAACATTGATAAGCTGTCCTAGGGCTACTTTGTTATCATACATCTTAGTCTCGGTATCTGATTTTGATAGGTTTTTGGTATATGTATATGTATGTACAGAATACACATGCCCATTTTGCAGGCTTCCATTCTCAGTTCCTTTTTTTTATCATTTATATTTAAGGTCTTATTATTTACTGTACTATTATGGTTGGACATATATTTTTATTTTTAGTATTTGTTTCTTATTAAAGAATTTGGCTGTATTTCAGTAAAATCCTTTCTTTTTTTCAGGTTAATTATTATAGGTCACTGTTTATCAATCTGGATTCAGGACCTCTATCCAGTTACTAGAGAATTCTCGGGATGCTGAGGAGGTCTTCAAACAGCTGTTTGTGGGTGGTGGTGTTGGTAGAGGCAAACAGTGGGTTGTGTGACCAGGATGAGGTCACCTCTTCCACCTTCTGGCCCTCTTTCTTTCCGGACTTTAACACCTACTTTGGTATTTAAAGCAATTTGGGCTATTTTTTGTGCTCTGAAGAGTTGTTTAGCGGTAGCACCTATTAGATCATCATCTTATAGGTGTTTCTTGAATGAATCTGTGTCACAGCAACAAAGAGTTGTTTTCAGTAGTTTGAAAACCATTGATACGATTTTTACCTCATTCTATTCTTATTTAACCTACATATGGTCACCAAATTATTCTAACACACCATTTCATTGTCAGTCCCTGGTTTAAGAACTTTTAAGTTTCTGTGAGATAAACTCTAACATGGTGTCCAAGTTATCCTGCCACCTGGCTCTTATCTACCTTTCCAGCTTTACTCCTTACTTCTGCCCCTACATGGATTCCCTCAGTATCCCTTTTTTTTGCCAACTGGTTTCTTCTTATACCATTATTTAATATCTTCCCTTTCTCTTGCTAATTCCTGTTTATCCAAACTAGTTTAAGATCCACCTCTTCTTTTGACCACTTTAATTAATCCATGGGGATTTTCTCTCCTATTTTCTGAAATCTAGCACGTTTGGTTTTACTTACAGAGACCAATCATATATTTGCCTTATGTTGTTAAGTCGTATATAGCTGTTTAAGTATTTCATGTTTATCTTGTCTCTTCAGTTAGGCAATACATTTCTTAAGGACAGGAATGTGTCTTATACTTGGTTGAATATATTGCCTTTTGAGCGGTAACTGCTCTCATATCCAGTGCTGACTGCTTTGGCCAATGGGAAAAACCATAGGATCAGTGGATTGTTATAATTCTCTTTAAACTTTTTATTTTTATGTTATCTAGTTTTCTCTCCTTTGTGCAATGATACATCTGTGACATATTGGCAAAATCATTAGTCCTAGAGTAATGTAATACCTGAGAACATTTTAATTTTTTTTATTTTATTTTATAAAGAAACTGAGTTGGAGAAAGAGAAAATAACTTGCTTAGGATCAGTTTTTGACAAACTACCACTTTCTGGCCAGCCTGGTCTCTTTTTTGTTCTATCTGAGAAAATGGTTTGTACATTTTTAAATAGTTGAAAAATCAGAAGAATATTGTGATACATGAAAATTATACGACATTCAAATTTCAATATTCATAATAAAATTGTATTGGAACACAGCAATACTCATTTACTTAGGGATTATCTGTAACTACTGTCACCTGACAGTGGCAGAATAGAGTAGTTGTAGCAGAGACCAAACGGCCTGCAGAGCCTAAAAGTCTTTATTATCGGGCTTTTTATAGAAAAAAGTTTTCAACCCTTGCTTAAGATAAACTTGTGATAGAGCCATGATTTAATTCTAGGCAGTTAGCCTTCTTTAACCATACTCTCCTGAACATAGTATGGGATCTTTGGGGAACTGCTAAGTAAATATTAATAATTGAGTATAGAGAGGAGAGATGAAGGCAGGAGAGGACCCTATCACTGAAGATCTTCAGTGTCATGCTGAAGAGTTTGACTTGGCCCTCAAGGTGATGGGAGAGCCACTAAAGGACTTTTAATCAAGGTTGGATTTTAGAAAGTTAGTCTGCTGATACTGGGGAGTATGAATTGGAACAGACAATATTGAAAATAGGAATATCAGTGTGGAGTTTTTGCAGTAATCTGGGAGAGACATAATGAGGGGCCTGAAACAGATTTCCTTCCTTCAGTAGCAGGATGGGAGATATGGACAGATTTAAAATTAAAGGAGAAATCTACAAGACTCTCTTATGAATCAGGCACTTTATGCATATAATTTTAAATGTTCATAACTCTGAAATATTATTTTATAATACAAATTAAAAAGGCTCTAAAGAGCCATAAGTGGAATAACTGGAATTTGATCTTTAAAAAGTCTTTGCTTGTTTTACTGAACTTTTGCTACGTCTGTTTTTACCTGGGAATAGTGCTACCTAATTACTTTGGATCAAATCACTTTTTCTGTTTTCCGCATAGCTTATAATTGCCACAAAAAATACATAGCCAAATAACTAAGGAGATTCTGAACTACGTTACTATGTGCTTTTATTTCCCTGTATTAAGCACAGGTTTGTTCACTCTGGATCCAGAATGAATTTGAGTTTTGACTTTTTGAAAGTCCTTCATTTACATTTGAAAAAAAATTCTTTAAGTGTAAGGTAAATATTTTTAATGCCTTAACTTGACAAACTTGCTGCATACCCTAGGGTAGATCTATGGAATTTGAAAAACAGCAGATAAGATAAAGACACATTCCTAAGAGATGTATGAGAAAGTGTTTTTAGAGCAAGGTTTTGAGAATCATTTTCTTTTCCTTGCTTATTAATCTCTTCCTACCTCACATCACTGACAGTTTGTTTTAACCCAGGATAAGGCAGTCAGCTATTTTTGTCAGACTTCATAGACTTATTTAAAACTGGGTATACTCTGCTCCGTTGGGGATTTGTCTGGCATTTTCGTTATCAAATGCATTCTCAATAGCAAATTCTCACAGTCCTTTGTTTTAAAACAACATTAGAGCGTTTCATATCTTGGTTTGAGAGAATAGAACTGCAGAGTAGTTTTCAGATTTCAAAATTTTAAAATCAGCTTTATTGAGCTGTCCTTTACCTATAATAAAATATGACAATTTTAGGAGTACAGTGGGCCTTGAAAAAATTTGTATAGTTGTGTATCCACTACAACAATCAAGATACAGAATATTTTCGTTACCCAAAAATTCTCTCATGCCTCTTTGTAGTCCCTTCCCTCTACCTCCAATTCTTGGTAACTGCTAATCTGCTTTTTTTCCACTATATTTTGCCCCTCCCTTTCCTTCCTTCCCTTCTCCTTCCCTCCCTTCCTTCCTCCTTGCTCTGTTGCCAGGTTGGAGTGCAGTGGCACCATCTCTGTTTACTGCAACCTCCACTTCCCGATCTCAAGCAGTCCTCTCACTTCAGCCTCCCAAGTAGCTGGAACTATAGGCACACACCACCATGCCTAGCTAATTTTTTTTTATTTTTTTATTTTTTGTAGAAATGGGGTTTTACCATGTTGCCCAGGCTGGCCTTGAACTCTGGGCTCAAGCGATCCATCTGCTTCAGCTTCCCAGAGTTTTGGGATTACAGGGGTGAGCCACCATGTCTAAGGAATTTTGTCTTTTCTAAAATTTCGCGTTACTGGAATCTTATAATCTGTGATCTTTTTTGTGCTTTTTACTTAGCATATTGTTTTAGAGATTCATCCATGTTGTTTGTTTCACTAGTTCATTCCTTTTTATTGCTTAGTAATATTTCTTTGTATGAATATACCATACTTAGTTTATTCCCTAGATGATGGACATTACAGTTGTTACTAGTTTTGGCTGTTATGAATAAAGCTGCAGTGAACATTGGAGTATACATCTCCTTTCAGGCCCTAACATCCATAATATGTTTTCCTTATGGATTTGCCTATTTGTGCTCATTTTTTTAAAAAAATCGGTTGTCTTAAGTTTTGAGAGCATTTTATGGGCTTTGGATACATGTGGTTCGCAAATATTTTCTCCCAGTCTGTAGCTTGCCTTTTCATAAGTTAACAGTCCTTAAGGGTGTAAGTTTTTTATTTTGATGAAATCCATTTTATCAGATTATTTTGATGTTCAACTTATTTTTTTGTTTTGTAGTTGATACTTTTTGTGGAATTTTTGCCTAACCAAGGTCACAAAGATTCTTATTATGTCTTAGTTTTTGCTCTTATTTTTAGGTCAGTGATCTCTTTAGAGTTAATTTTTGTATAGGGTGTGAGGTAAAGGTCAAGGTTCATTTATCGTACACTGATAATTCCTTTGTTCCAGCACAATTTGTTGAAAAGATTGGCCTTTTTCCATTGAATTACCTTGGCACTTTTGCTGAAAATCAATAGACCACGTATGTGTAGATGCAGTTTTGCACTCAGCATTCTGTTCTTGTCAGTCTGTTCGTCACTAAGCAAATACCACATTGTCTTAATTACTATAGCTGCATAGTAAAGATTTCAATTAAAATTTTTTTATAGTTGAAAAATAATGTAGAAGAACTGAAAAATTATGTAGAGGACCTCCTGGGCTCAAGTGATCCTCCCACTCACCTCCCAGAGTAGCTGGGACTACAGGCACACATGACCATGCCTTGCTAATTTTTGTATTTTTAGTAGAGACTGAGTTTCACCAGGCTGGTCTTGGAACTCCTGACCTCAGGTAATCTGCCCACCTCAGCTTCCCAAAGTGCTGGGACTACAGGCATGAACCACCGTCCCCGGCCTACTTTTAAAATTTACTTTCAAGGGCTGAGCATGATGGTTCACGCCTGTAATCCCAGCGCTTTGGGAGTCCGAGGCAGGAGGATCGTTTGAGCCCAGGTAGGCAGCATTATTCCCAGGTAAAAATAGACATAGTAAAGTTCAGTAAAAAGAACATAGACTTCCAGTTACCCATTTAGAGCTTTTCTGAGCCTTTTGTTTGTTTTTAATTTTTCAAGAGTTGGGATCTCACTTTGTTGCCTAGGCTGGTCTCAAACTACTGGGCTCAAGCAGTCCTCCCTACTCAGCCTCCCAAAGTGCTGGGATTACAGGCATGAGCCACCATGACCAGCCATGGCCTTATTTGTAAAACAGTGATAATATTTCAGAGTTACTGTGAGCACCTGAAATTATATACATTAAGTGCCTGATTCATAAGACAGTCTTGTTGATTTTTCCTCTTTAAGTTTAAATCTGTCCGTATCTCCTATTCCACTGCCAAGGGAAGGGAGGAAGAGACCTGTTTTAGGTCCGTATCATGTCTCTACTAGATTGAGTTCAAGACCAGCCTGGGCTCTACTAGAAAGAAAATATATGAGCCAGGCATGGTAGTGCATACCTTCAGTCCCTGTTACTTGGGAGGCCCAAGACAAGAGGATTGCTTAAGTCCAGGAGTTCAGGATGGCAGTGAGCTATGATCTTGTTCTGCACTCCAGCCTCTGTGACAGAGCAAGAACCAGTCTCAAATAGATAAATAATAAAATTACTTTAAAAAACATGATCTTAATTCACTAGCAATCTTAGGAATTAGATAGACATTAATATCCGTATTTTATAAATGAGGAAACTATAAAGTTTAAGAGGGAAACTATAAAGTTTAAGAGTTTAACTGTCATATAGTTTGATAAAGCACTGAAGCCCAAGTCATGCCTTTTAAAATACGGTGCTTTCCACTATACCATACTTCTTTCATTTGCTATTTTCTTATATTGAATATTGAATAATGCATGTTTTATGAATAATTCAATCAAAAAATTTTATTTTAATTATATAGCTATATGAAGACAGCTAATCCATTTCCTTGGTTACTAACATCATGAGACCTACTAAGAAGTAAAAATTCCCAATCTAAAATGCAAAGAGAAAAAGTCATCAAAATTGGGCTTTTATTTAGGTGGTGGTGTTTTACAACCAGAATAAGTACTTATAGTTTGATTTTAAATTTAGAAATGCAGGAAAGAGGCAAGATTTGTTAAAGCAGACATATTCCTTGAAAAAATTATTTTAAGAATTAAAGATGTTGTCAGAATGATAGAACTTAAGCTTTAGAGTATTTTGAGTGTGTGTATGTTTTCTCTATATTCTCTTCTGTTGCCAGATCTTCTGTTCTTTGCGACCTTAAGTTCCTTCCCTCCCATTTCCTCCTCTGCATGAGTCCCCCCACAATGTCAGGTCATAGGTAGGGGCTTCTTGCAGCAGTAGTAGTGAAAGATGACTGTGACTAGAGTTTGAGTAGTGATGGCAAAAGAAATTGGTAGGGTTTGGAATATATTTTGAGGGGCCTATGGATGTGCTTGATGAATGGACATAAGGGATGAGGAAAAGGAATGAATCATGGATTCATTCGTAGTTTTTCAGCTTGATCAACTTGGTAGTACTATTTACAGTTGTGGAGAAGACTTAGATGAGTTGGATCAGCTGTACAGTGAATGAAGGGAGATCAGATAGAAGCTATTTTTTTTTAAGTTTTGTTTTCATAAAAAGTAGTATCACATCTCAGACATTGGAAAGGTAGATACTAGATGAAATTACTTACGATCCTGACTTCCTGACACAATTAATTTTAATGATTTTGGTGTATATCTTTATAGTCTTGTGTAGGGGTTGGCAACCTTTCTGTAAAGGCAGCTACTTAGCTCTGTTGTAGCATGAAAGCAGCTATAAGCAATATGTAAACAAGTGAGTATGCTTGTGTTCCCATAAAGCTTTATTTATGGACACTGAACTTGAACTTCATATAATTTTCACATATTGCAAAATATTCTTTTACTCATTTTTTCCCCAAATATTAAAAAACGCAAAAACTGTTCTTTGTGTGCTGGCCATACAAAAACAGTTGGCAGGCCAGATTTGGCTGTCTAGCCGGTTTGCTGGCCCCTGGTCTTGTGCATTTGTTTAATGGTTACCAGTCATATCTTATATTGAATTTTATTATCTACCTTTTCTACTTTATATATGTGCATACTTTTTAAATTGAAAAACAAAGTGATTGCATTTGTTGAAGAGTAGGCCCTGATAAAGTTAGTTTACAAAGTGCCTTTATAATCATTATGTTTTTAAATTCTTAAAATAACCATGGGAAGTGTGTGTCATGCTTAAAGTAAAATATATATTATGTATGTAATTGAGGTTAAGATATACATTATCATTAGAACTCTGTCTCTTCCATTTCTCCCTACATGTTGGCTTTATTCTCTGAAATGACCTTTCCCCAGCAGCAGTGGTCATGGCTGCCAGTAGCTCTGGAACAACATCCTCAAAGTTTGCTTCTCTCAACACTAGTTTGAGAAATTCTGAGGCAGGACTTTGGTCCTGTTACATCAAAATTTCATCCCACTGTTAATCATTATGTGTTGAAAGGGCAGGTCATGTAGAAGATAAGAGTTCTCATTTAGAACCAATGTTTAGAAAAATAAGAGGGAGAGTGGATAGTTTCTCAAATGAAGGATAGGGTAGCGCAGACATGGTCACCTTGGGGAATTATGATTTAGATAGCCACCCCAAATTGTGTCTGTTTACATTGTTTAATATTGATTTAATTTTATGCTCTTTTCATTTACCTACTTGTATCATACTCAGTTCTCTTTGCCATTGCCACTTGTTTATGTTTTATCACTATCTCAAATTGAATTTTAAAAATCCCTAGATTTGCCTGGTGCAGTGGCTCATGCCTGTAATCATACAAAATTATCCAGGCATGGTGGCACATGCCTGTAATCCCAGCTACTCTGGAGGCTGAGGCAGGAGAATCACTTGAATCCAGGGGGTAGAGGTTGCAGTGAGCCAAGATCACACCATTGCACTCCAGCCTGGGTAACAAGAAAGAAACTTTGTATCAAAAAAACAAAAACAAAAACCCAAAAACTCACTTTGGGAGGCCGAGGCAGGCAGATCACGAGGTTAGGAGTTCAAGACTAGCCTGGCCAACATAGTGAAACCCTGTCTTTACTAAAAATACAAAAATTAGCCAGTCATGGTATCGGGCACCTGTAATCCTGGCTGCTCTGGTGGCTGAGGCAGGAGAATCATTTGAACCTGGAAGTCAGAGCTTGCATTGAGCCGAGATTGCACCATTGCACTCCAGCCTGGTCAACAGGGTGAGACTCCATCTAAAAAAAATAAAAAAATAAAAAAATAAAAAATAAATTAAAAAAATCCCTAGTTTTGAATGCCATTTCACCAAGAGTCTGGGTCTTACCTATCTCCGTCCCTCCCTCCCTCCCTCCCTTTCTCTCTTTCTCTCTCTCTCTCTCTCTCTTTCTCTCCCTCTCTCCTTTTCTTTCTTTCTTGCTGTAGTCTTGCTCTGTTGCCCATGCTGGAGTACAGTGGCACAACCTTGGCACTCAACTGCAACCTTTGCCTCCCAGGTTCAAGCGATTCTCCTGCCTCAGCCTCCAGAGTAGCTGGGATTACAGGCACTCACTAGCATGCCTGGCTACTGCTTGTATTTTTAGTAGAGACAGGGTTTCACCATATTGGCCAGGCTGGTCTTGAACTCCTGAGCTCAAGTGATCCGCCCACCTCAGTCTCCCAAAGTATTAGGATTACAGGCATGAGCCGCTGTGTCTGGCCAGCTATTTTCTTTTTAAAAGACCATATTCTGACCATTCCAGCCCCTCAAATACTAGCGTGCTTTTATGATAAGAATCTTGGTCATCTTCTGCTTCTTTGATTGCAGTATGAAGAGCTAGATGAGAAATAGGTGAGCATCATTTGAAAACCCGAGACATTAAAATATGAATGTATTTTGCTAGAATAACTGGCTCCCACTAGGATTCAAAAACCCAGAAAGACTGTGAGAAATGAAGCAGTTGCTCTTCTCTGAGTTTTCACAACAATTGATTCCACTATCATGATTTTAACTTTTCTGTGGTCTTTATGTAGAGACCCTGAGATTCTTGGTGCATCTGTAAAAAGCATTTAGGGTTTTGCTGATCTGGAGGAGTGATTGGAGAAACTTAGCAGTTGTGAAACTGCTTTGCAGGCTCTGAGGTAGTATAGGGTATGTCAGGGAGGCAGTGGGAATTAACATGTTTGGTTGATTGGCTCCATTTAGCCAAATCTTGGTCTTTAGCTGCAGTACAGTATGCTTCATAGTAAATAACAGTCATATTCCACGTATGAGGGTACTTGCATAAAATTCTAATACCATATTTTACTGTACCTTTCCTGTGTTTAGATAGATACATACCACTGTGTTACCATTGCCTACACTATTCAGTACAGTAATATGCTGTACAAGTTGGTAGCCTAGGAGCAATAGGTTATACCGTATAACCTAGGTGTGCAGTAGGC
Source organism: Cacajao melanocephalus (assembly GCA_963573385.1). NCBI lineage: Eukaryota > Metazoa > Chordata > Mammalia > Primates > Pitheciidae > Cacajao > Cacajao melanocephalus. The sequence continues at coordinate 17,882 of CAUYLG010002109.1, read as the reverse complement.
TATCCCATTTGTGTAAGTATATTCTGTGATTTTACACAATGAAATTGCCTATGATGCATTTTTCAGGACTGACACACGTCTGTACTACAAAACGTGCATGTGATTTATTCTACTGAAGGAAAAATTAGAAGAAGGTGGTTTTGAGATGAAGAATAAAAAGGAAAAGCATTTAGTCTGCTGTCTCTGCTGTGTAATTGTTTAGGCTGACAGTGGAAAATTTCTTAGCAAAGACGTTGCTGTTGCAATTTTTTTTCTTAGGGCCAAACCCAATCTACTGTAATGAGAACTAAAATAATTTAAATTCCTTTAAGTTTTGACCTTTTTCATTTCTGAGATTTCTTAAAGGGACATTGTTGATGTATTTTGCTTTAAAGTTTTCACTTTTGTCATTATAGCCATTCTCTCCCTCTCCCCCTTTCCTTTTTTTAATGAAGTGGGATCTTGGTGTGTCACCTAGGCTAGACTACATGGAGTACAGCAGCACAAACATGCCTTGACCTCCTGGGCTCAAGAAGTCTTCCTGCTTTAGACTCCTGCGTAGCTGGGAGTAGAGGCATGCATCACCATACCCAGCTAGTATTTTTATTTTTTTGTAGAGATGGGATCTCACTATGTTGCCCATACTGTCTCGAACTCCTGGGTTCAAGTGATCCCTCTCCTTTTGGCCTCCTAAAGTGCTGGGATTACAGGCCTGAGACAATGTGCCTGACCTGCAGCCTTATTTTAAAATGTGTTAACATTACTTTATTGTGAAATAGTTGTAGAATTTCCCTTTTACCGTTTTAGGGTAATTCATGTTTGCTCATTTTAAATTTTTATTAATCATTGTTTTTACAGCCTATATAAATATACTCAAAAAGATAGTTATCATAAACTTTTAATGTGTAATGTTAATGGTTTGTTTGAAAGGGGGATATCCTGTGATGTTTGGTTAAGGAAATCTAGTCCTTTTAAATAAGATTAGGCAAAGTATATTTGTATATTTTTCAATTATTTTCTTTATATTTCTTTTTTTTTGTATCTAGTCCTGAATCCAGATCTTAATTTTTCATTTCTCTCTCCTTTTTATTTTTTGCACAGATAATTTATATTATTGTTGACTTGTACTGTGGATACAAATTTTTTGTCAGAAAATATTCTGTGAATATTTTCCCCTGCATTGTGGCTTGCCTAGTTATTTTGTTAATGATATCTTTTGGTTGAGTAGGACTTTTAAATTTATCTTTTTATTTCTTTTTTTTTTAAGACAAGGTCTTTCTCTGTTGCCCAGGCTGGAGTGCAGTAGCTCATGTGATCTCAGCTGACCACAACCTCCACCTCTCGGGCTCAGTCGATCCTCTCACCTCAGCCTACCAAATAGCTAGGACTATAGATGTGCACTAACATGCCCAGCTGATTTTTGTATTTTTTTGTAGAGACGGAATTTTCACCATGTTGCCCATTCTGGTCTTGAACTCCTGGGCTCCAGCGATCCACTAGTCTCAGCTCCCAAAGTGCTGGGATTACAGGAGTGAGCAGGGATTTTTAATCTTTATGTTCTGATTTATCATTTGTTCCTTAGGGCTTTGGCTTTTAGGTCTATGATCTACCTCAGATTAATTTCTGTGTATGGTGTAAGATAAGAGTTAAAAGTTAATTTTTTCTTATAAATATCCTTGTAAACAGTAACAAACAACATTGTCAAAGACTTTGCTTTACATCCAAATTGAGTAATCAGTATTACATTATAAAATTATTCTTTCAAAGTAGTTGCATGATTAGCTAGCTCATTGGTTACAGAAGCTGTTCTTTTAGGTCAGAATTACTGGTTTATATGTTTAGGATCCAGTTAACTTGGCCTTGTTTTGTGGCCATGCAATGTATTTCTCCTAACTTGCTTTAGTCATTTGGTAGATTTCTTTCATCCTGAGTAAGAGGGTATATGATAACTTCATCATGCTGTGAGATAAAACATTAGAGCATATTCCTTGCATGACTATTAACTAATTTTGTGTGAAAGAGAGTACATTATTGCATTTTAAGGATACAGTATTCATAGTATTATAATGTCTAATGTAGCATACTTCGTTTTTATGCCATACTAAAATAAGCAAAAATACATTGATTTTAGTAAACATTAGGAAATAATTTTTCAGAGTTTTGTATAGAGTGGGAAATGTAGATCTGACACTGTGAAGTCCATTTGTTAGGTTTTGTGGGTAAATGATGGTAAGTATAAAAATTCAAGACATAGGAAAATTCAAAGTGTACATTTACATATACTTGTGCCAATGTATAGACTATTCCATGAACCCAATTACTGCCTTATATTTCTGAGATACCAACATTAGACATGAGTTAAGAGGCTGAATTTGAATTCTGTTACTCTGTTAGGATTTGTGCCAGCTTTTGGTTAATCATTATCTTGTTGATTATGTTTTGTTCAAGATGACTCATTTTTCAAGGAGCTTTATTGCAGCATTACATATTTACTACAGGAAGCCTGGACGGAAATGGGGCATCAGGTTATTGGAGATTTTTTTCTCCAATCTTTATTGCACCAAGTTTTATTAAAGTTAATTATTTTTCAGTAACTGAATTCCCTGTGGAACCTAGTACTTCATTAACCAAATGTTATAGGAACTGTGATTCCTTTTTCATGGCAGACAAATATATCTTTGATGATTGTTTAAATATTGGTCATACTTCCGTACTATACATTGACCAAAGTTAGGTGGAGTATTTTATTCTCATTGAATTGAGTATGGTCATTAACTGAGAATTTTGGAATCAGAGAGATTGGAGATTTACCCTTGTTTGTAAAATTTACTAGCTTTGGAAGCTTGGTCAGATACCTCTCTGAGCCTTAGCATTCATTCAGTCTTTAATGAGTGAATTAACAAATTCATTTATTAATGAATTTGGGTAAAAATAATTACCTTGCAAGATTAGATTAAAAGGACATATAAAAGTATTAGCACTTAATATGTGCTTAATAATGATAATTATCTGTTGACACTTGCTTATAGTAAGTATTGAAGTTAGGAGTGCCAGTCGTTCAGCCCTTCTCTCTCCAGATTCTAAGAGATAAATAATGGACACAGCATAAGGCCAGTACTCTGATCTGTTTCTAAAATTTAGACTCTCTGATAACAGCAGAATTTGAGACAATAACATAGATCTAAGGATAAGTTGAGAGTCTGCTGCAGTCACCAGCAAATCTAGACCGTGAGACTATATGGGAGTTTATTCTGCCATGCCTGCTCTGAGTACACTCAATCTGGCAGCTAGTGAGAAGATTAGAGGCTTACTTTATGTACCTAGTTATCAGCCTAACGAGAGCTGGAGTGAGAAAGGGAAAGATGGCCCTATTTTCTGTGCAGTAACCTAATTTCCTTCTTGTTAAAAATAAGGTCCAAAGAAAGCTAACCCACCAAATTAGTAACATCTCTTCCCCCTCTACCCCTGCAGGAGTTTGTGGCTTGAGTTTGTGGAAAAGAGACTGGGAGAGTTTTCTGTAATACCTAATACAGTGACTACCCTGCCTCCACCCTGCCTCCACCCTGCCCTCTACTGTGGGAAAGAGAAGGGAAGTCTTATTTTTTATAATAGGAGATTAGTATGAGAGTGCCCCCTACTTTGAAAAAGTAAATTTTACTTCTGTTCAGTGTTTTTGTAGGCCTATAGAATAAATACAGTAGAAAAGCCCTGCAAAAATGAAAAGCCATGCAAGGAATCAAAGTAAATGTTGGCTTACGGAAGTAAATTGTGTCTTTATTTTTTGAGACAGGATTTCTGTCACCCAGGTTGGAAGTGCAGTGGTAAGATCACTGCTCTCCGAGGATCAGCTGATCCTCTCACCTCTGATTCCTGAGTGGTTGGGACCCCAGGCATGCACCACCACTCCTGGCTAATTTTTGTATTTTTTTGTAGAGACGAGGTTTAGCCATATGCCCAGGCTGGTCTCCAACTCTGTGGGCTCAAGCGATCTGCTTGCCTCAGCTTCCGAAAATACTGGGTTTACAGGCATGAGCCACCATGCTCCCAGCCATCTTTTTTTTTAATAGAAAAATTGATGTTGGTAAAGAAGAAGAACCCCCCAAAAAGATAGATATGGGCAATAAATATCACAACTCATCTATTGGCAGAAGGTGATAAGAGTTCTGTTTGCAAAGATATATTTCAAATATCTACTTAAACAAATACTCAAAAATTTTAAATGAAAATGTTAGTAAGATAGGAATAGGGGAGACACTCGAGCACTGGGGGAAGGCTTGGTGTTTAACTCAAGAGGCACCTGTTTTAATGAGTTGGGAGGGGCTGGGTGTGGTGGCTCACACCTGTAATCCCAGCGCTTTGGAAGACCAAGGTGAGAGGATTGCTTGAGGCCAGGAGTTCAAGACCAGCCTGGGCAAGATAGTGAGACCTAAAAAAAAAAAAGAAGGAAAATTTTTTAAAAAAGGAAAGGTGGTAAGGATGCTAATTTGGGGAGGAATATTTCTTCCTGAAGTCTGCTGTTTTCTCTTTGAAAGAGGAAATGAGGACACATTCTGAGAAGTATGAGGTAGAAAACTGGAAAATTGAAAGCTGGAAGAGTGTGATGAGGATTTGGAATAGTTAGGGCAATGGGAGTTGGAGTTCACTTGGAAAATATAGAGAGACCAAAATGAGTTTGGTGACCGTGGGTTTTTGTGGTGGTCTCTATTGTGTGTATATATTCTCATTCCTTCCCTCTGTCTCTCCAGTACTCAGCAGCCACTGTATAGAAACAGAAAAGCTGAGCAGTCAAAATGTTCTGGTATTGGTGGAGACAGGACTTGACAAAGAAAAGTGGTGTGGGAAGACCCAGGGGTCAAAAGTTGAAAGTATTGCAGGGAGAGTGGTTGAAGTGATATGTCTTGGGTGTTTAGGCTGGAGAGGGAACAAATTGAAGCCAAGACAAAGCTGATAGGTGGGGAGAAAGTGGAAGAATATTACCAAAAGTTTCCATGAAGCTAAAGAGTGAATTGGGATGGGAAATAGGAGTGAAAGAGACAAAGGATAAGAGCTTCTGGTTATGGGCCAAGATAATGAGTTTTAAGATTTCAGATGAGTAATTGTTGTGGATGATAAAGTGAGTGGTTATAGAGGTGGATTATTCAACTGAGTAGTGGCTATCTCTTCACTCCTTAAGGAGGAGAGCAGCTAAGATATTCACATGGATCTGGAATTTGCCCATGCTAATGGTGGCTGCAAAGGTAAGTTAGTAAGATCAAAACTTTATATGTAAGTTGGAGAGTGACTGAGTTGTTGATTGATGATAACAATTAATAATTAGGTTAGTTGTTAGATGCTAGTTATAAGTAAAGAAGGAAGATTTCTTAGGAGACTTTTGGAGTAGTCATATGTATGCTGCAATAGAAAGAACACAGGAAAATGCCCTTATCTCCCTGTTTTCTGTATGAGAGGTGTACGAGAAAGAATAGTTGCCATTTTGACCCAGCTGGAATGGAAGTGGTGTCCTGTGGGAAAGCTGGTTTCAATTAGAGCAAATAGATTGAGGTTCTGTGAAGGGTCTGGAGAAGTTTATTTGAAAATAAGCATTACAAATGGCAATAGTGAAAAAGGTTGGAAAAGAGGGTAACCTTTTGGGAGAGTGAATGGGTAAGCAAGAGAAGGAACCCAAGCCTTACACAAAGCCGAGGTTGTAATTTACTAGTCAGATGGTAAATGTACCAGGGAAATGAAAGTGATCTGCGGGCTATTGTGGAAGCATGGAAAGAGACCACTTACTTTAAAGTGATAAGTATATGGGGTATCATTTATGCCAGTTTTAATTTTGACATTGGATCATTCCTTAATGAGATGAACAATGGCTGGGTAAATAAGGTTACTGAGATTTAGAATGGAAATATCAGTATTGTGTAGACATGGGAAAAAGAATTTCAACAAAAATTATAGCCTTTGCTCTACATATGACCTATAACCTGTAGATAGCAGTCTTTTTTGAATTTGGTACAAATACTTGTATGGATAAATGTTAATTTGAGGTTGTCATGTATTGTGGTTGTCAGGCATACTGAATTCAACGAATGCCGATTTCTTATTTGCTGATCATTGAGATCAAAAGCTCTCTTTTGGCTTGAACTCCCTTTCTCCAGTTGAAAAGATAGTTTCGGAAATTCTGGCACTAATTTAGACTTACAAACTTTCTTTATAGAGACAGTAATCCTCAAGTTCAGCAGTTTGACACTAAATATCATAATTCTAAATTCATATCTGAAGGAATGTTTTAAATCTTCTTTGGCATTTTTAAAGAGTTTCTGCAGATACTCATAGTCTTGGCATGCCCTCTGTCGAATCTTTCATGGGAGAAAGAACATAAAGCAAAGGACTGAAATTTCCAGCGCTTTGCAGGGGACGGTATGGATAGTCAGGAAATCAGAGCCCACCTAGAGCACAGTTGATTCCAAGTCTTTTCCACTTCCCCTGTTCTCTCCATGGGTTGCCTGCTGTATTCTCCTAAGGATAACCCTGAGAAATTAAGTGAATTGCGTCTTCTAATTCTTGTCTACAACAGTGATGTGACAGAAGTATAGGACTTTTAAGTTCTTTTAAGTGAAGGAAACCTGTATTCTGATTTCCATCAATCAGGTCGAATTTCTGAAGATTGTGTGAACTGTGCTAATTTTCAAAAACTTTTTTTGGCTACATGCTAGCTGGGAATTAAAACTCTGAAAACATTTCTATCAATCTATTATATAAATATATAATGATAACTAATTTATGAAGCATCACTCTGTATCAGATTCTGTTTGACATTCTTTATGGCTCATTTAATCTTCATAATAAGCTATGAAGGAGTTAGCATTATTATCCCCATTTTATAGAGGTGGAAACTAAGGCATAGGTTAATTAACTTGCCCAAGTTCACAGAGCTAGGCTTAGTGTATGCAAATTTTTAACTTGATTTAGGAAGTTGAACATAAGACTTCTAGAACTTTAAAAAGTTAAAAGTATGATAATGCTTTCTGTGTTGAAGCAATCCTACTTCTGAGCATATATCCAAAGGAATTGAAATCATTATGTCAAAGAGAAGCCTGCACTCTCATGTTCACTGGAGCATTATTCACAATAGCCAGGTTATGGAAACCACGGAAGTGCCCATCAATAGATGAATAGATAAGAAAAATGTGTTCAGCCTTGAAAAGGGAGAAATCCTGTCATTTGCAACACCATGGATGAACCTAGAAGACATTGTGCTAAGTGAAATAAGCCAGGCACTTAGAGACAAATACCCCATGATTTCACTTATATGTGGAATCTGAAAAAAAGTTGAACTCCGAAGTAGAAAATAGACTGGGCGTGGTGGCTCATGCCTGTCTGTAATCCCAGCACTTTGGGAGGCCTAGGTAGGCAGATCACTTGAGGCTAGGAGTTCAAGACCAGCCTGGCCAATATGGTGAACCCCGTCTCTACTAAAAATACAAAAAATTAGGTGTGGTGGTGTGCACCTGTAATCCTAACTACTCAGGAGGCTGAGGCAAGAGACTCGCTTGAACTCAGGAGGCAGAGATTGCAGTGAGCCGAGATGGTACTGCTGCACTCCAGCCTGGGTGACAGAGCAAGACTCTGTCTCAAAAAAAAAAAAAGTAGAATGACAGTTGCCGGGGGCAGGGCGGGGTGGGGGGGGCTCAAAGGGATGTGTAGACAGGGAAAGGGGAGGCATTGGTCAAACTGTACAAAGTTCATTTGGACAAGAGAGATAGATTCTGGTGATCTATTGCACAGCATAGTATCTTAGTTAATAATGTACTGTAGGCCAGGTGCAGTGACTCATGCCTGTATTCTCAGTGATTTGAGAGGCCAAGGTGGAAGGACTGCTTGTGGCCAAGGTGGAAAGATTGAACTAGCCTGGTGTATTAGTCAGTGTTCTCTAGAGGGACAGAACTAATAGGATACATGTATATATAAAGGGGAGTTTATTAAGGAGTATTGACTCGCACCATTATAAGGTGAAGTCCCACAATAGACCATCTGCAAGCTAAGGAGCAGGGAAGCCAGTCCAAGTCCCAAAGCAGAAGAACTTGGAGTCCGAGGTTTGAGGGTAGGAAACATCTAGCACAGGAGAAAGATAGAGGCCGGAAGACTATGCCAGTCTAGTCTTCCCGTGTTCTTCTGCCTGCTTTTATTCTAGCCACACTGGTAGCTGATTAGATTGTGCCCACCCTGATTGAGGGTGGGTCTGCCTTTCCCAGTCCATCCACTCAAATGTTAATCTCCTTTGGCACTACCCTCACAGACACACCCAGGGACAGTACTTTACATCCTTCAATCCAATCAAGTTGACACCCAGTATTAGCTATTACACCTGGGGAATGTAGTAAGACCCCATCTCTACAAAAAATTTAAAAAATAGCCTGGTGTGGTAGTGCATGCCTGTAGTCTTGGCTGCTTAGGAGGCTGAGACCTGAGACTTGCTTGAGCCCAGGAGTTTGAGGCTGCGTTGAGCCATGATTGTACTACAGCCTGGGAGACAGAGGGGGACCCTAACAATGATAATAATTATTATAATAATAATGTATTACATATTTCAAAATAGAATAAAATGGTGGATGTTAAATGTTCTCATTGTAAAGAAGTATTTGAGGTTTGATGGATATGTTGGTTGGCCTGATTTGGCCATTCTATAGTATATACATGTATGAAACATCACATTGTATCCTGTAAATATGTAATTATTATTTAGCAGTTAAAATAAAACTTAACATTTTCCATAAATATATGAAGGTAAGTTTGGTTTTTTCCCCCTCATGGTCCAGTAGACATAGTTTATCTTTCCATCTGTGGTAGCCCTTTTTTTTTGTTTATCAGAGGATCTGAAATAAAAACATTTTGAATCCATGTTGAATATGCTTTGATAGAGTTTTTCTGAACTTGAATAAATTTGGTTTGTCATTTTTAAGCAAAGTATATCGACATAGCTGTAACTAAAGTTATTGACATGATGAAGTTCACATGAACTTTATATAGATTTTATTTGTAGTACAGTGGACAGCATCATTATGGAACCACTTATACAAGATGGCTAGTCTGGAATCACAGATTAAGAGCCTTAAATATACTTATTTATTTTTTCAGACTTCTCTTTTTTATAGTTTTTTTCCCTGCATGTTTTGGTGTGAATTACAGTTGCCTGAACATATAGAGGGGGAAAAAAACAGAAGGGATTAATTGATAGTATGCTTTCATGCCACATGTATAGGCATAAAAAGGCCCGGACTTCAACAGTTGGGTAGGCAAAGAATCCCCTGTAACTATAGTAACTATAGTGGTAATAATAATGAAAATACAACACTGTTACCTAATTATTTAGTGCTTGCTGTAAGGTATAGTGCTAAGTACTCTGTATTTATTCCTTTATAAGATAACTGTTATCTTTTTTTTCCCTCCAAAGTGATGTAGTCTTGCTCTTTTGCACAGGCTGGGGTATAGTGGCACAATCATAGCCCATTGCACCTTAAACTCCTGGGTTCAGGGGATCCTCTCACCTCAGCCCTCAAATAGCTAGGACTACAGGCACATGCCACTACACCTGGCTAATTTTTTAATAGAGATGGGTCTTGCCATGTTGCCCAGGCTGTTCTCAAACTCCTGAGCTCAAGCAATCCTCCTACCTTGGCCTCCCAAAGTGCTGGAATTGCAGGTATAAACTACCGAACCTGGCCTATCTTTCTTTAAAAAAAAATTAGAAGTTTTAATTTTAGAACCATTAGTTGACTTTCGACAAGATATCTAAGCAGTTAGTGGCAAAGACAGGTTTTGAGCCCAGGTTGGACTGATTTTAGTACCTACAGCTTAATCTCTTTTCTGCTGAGGTATATGGCAGGGGCTGGCAAACTTTTCTGGAAAGGGACAGATGATAAATATTTTAGGCTTTGTGGACCACACAGCTCCGGTGGAACTGTTCCACTCTGCTGTTTTTGTAAAATAGCCATCAACAGTACCCAAAAGAATGGTCCAGGGCTATGTTCTAACAAAACTGTATTTATGAACAGTGAATTTTACACAATGTTTATGGGTCCCAAGTAGCTGTTGTTTCTTGAGTTTATTTTTCAGCTATTTAAAAATTTAGGCCCGGCGCAGTGGCTGATGCCTGTAATCCTAGCACTTTGGGAGGCTGAGGCGGGTGGATCATCTGAGATTGGGAGTTTGAGAACAGCCTGGCCATCATGGCAAAACTCCATCTCTACTAAAAAAAAAAAAGTACAAACAAAAATTAGCTGGGCGTAGTGGCTCACGCCTGTAATCCAAGCCACTCGGGAGGCTAAGGCAGAATTGCTTGAAGCTGGGAGGTGGAGGTTGCAGTGAGCTGAGATCGCGCCATTGCACTCCAGTCTGGGTGACAAAGCAAGACTGTCAAAAAAAAAGAAAATCATTCTTAGTTCTCTTACCACACAACTAAGGGACGGTGATGGGATCAGATTTGGCTTGTGGGCAGTAGTTTGCCAACAACTACTGAATGGCTTGCTGTATTTGTTGTTTCTCCCCACTAGGATAAACAGAAATGGATAATTCTTCTAACAGTTTTTCAGAATAAAGAAGTATTATTAGGTAGAGTTACAAGTTAGTAATGAATCTATATAAATGTTCTTTGCATCAGATACTCATGAAATGCTAAGATTATGGGGTCCCTTTAATGTTACAGTTCTTCCTATTACTATACCATATGGTTTTAGAAATTATACATATTCAACTCTTAGTCATTTGTAGTACATTGCCATTTTGTTCTATAATCATCCAAAGAGCTTTGATTCGGGATCTTTTTGTATATTACGTGTTGAGGTAATTTGATTGTTTTGTTGGAAATAAAATGAAGGGTTCTCAACAAAGATGATTCATGCAGACTTTACGAAGTTTGCCTCTTAGATTATAATTTGACATTTATAAACTTGACCTTGTAGAATTTTAGCATAAGTTGGCTTATGTGCAACTAAAAACACTTCCAGATGTGATCATATGATTCTGAATTAAAATTCTTAATGAAAACTTCTAGTGTTGACAAATCAACACTAATAAAATAAAAATCTGTCCTTACGCTTAGTGAAGTTTATCAGCAAAAGTTTACATTTTTATATTTGGTAGGAAAAAGAGATGTACTCTAAAAGTAAACTAATTTCAGCTTGACCAATAATAATAGTAATAGATGCAGATGGTGTTGAATTAAATGCCCCTGCCCTAAGTCAGCTTCCCTGGCTTACCTAACCCGCAGTAAGCACTCAGTGAATGTTTGCTGTTAGATGTTGTGCAGTATGGCCTGAATCAGTACTTAAATGAGGGAATCAGAAGATCTGTTAGTGCAAAACGAAAGGTTTTTTTGTTTTGTTTTGTTTTGTTTTTTAAAGGAAGTGTCAACTTAGATTTTAGACAGAAATGGGTAAGTTATTTGTTATACTAATACTGTGTGAGAATTATTTCATGGTTGGCTGTAGCCTATAGTATGAAATCCTATTTTCTTTGGGTTAGAATTCCATAATTTGGCCCCAGCCTTCCTTCTAGTCCTATTTTTACTCTCCTGTGTTAATAGACTATATAGTCAGTTTCCATTACTCAGTCATTTATCCACAAATATTCTACCACTTTGGAATTTTCTTTTTTCTCGTTTCTACCTACCCAGTTTCTGCTTAGATTTCAAGACCCAAGTCATATTTTTTTTCTTTCACTAAAACCACTCTTGCTTGATCATTTTTGCCTCTAAATTTCCAGCACTACTGTATCTTGTCACTCATTTGATAATTACTCTTGTTCTGCTTTGTAATATTTCTTAGTAAGTAAACATTTGTATGGTATTTTAAAATTTGTAGACCTTATTTAAGTTTTACAAATCTGTTCCATATAGCACTACCTCCCCACCCAATCCCCCCCCCCAGTCCAATCCAGAATCAGGCATTGCATTTAGTTTTTAATTTTCATTAATATATTTTTTTAGAGACTGGGTCTCCCCTCTGTCACCCAGGATGGAGTACAGTGGCATAATTGTAACTCACTATAGCCTCAAATTCTGGGGCTCAAGCAATCCTCCCACCTCAGCTTCCTGAGTAGCTGGGACTATAAGTGCACTTCACTGCATCCAGCTAATTTTTGAATTTTTGGGGGAGACATGAGATTTCACTGTGTTGCCCAGACTGGTCTCAAACTCCTGGCCTCAAGAGTCCTCCTGCCTTGGACTCCCAAAGTGTTGGGATTACAAGCGTGAGCCACTGTGCCTAGCCTGCATTTAATTTTTATGCCGACTTCTATGCATAGTCGTTTTGCCTATTTTAGTCTGGAGCTGAACTGTTCCTGAGCCTTTGTTCCTTTTATGATGTTGACAGTTTTGAAGATTACTAGCCATTTATTTTGTAGGATGCCTCTTAATTTGGTTTTGTCTGGTATTTCATCATGATCAGATTTAGGATATGCATTTTTGGCATGTATACTACATAAGTGATGTGTTCTCAGTGCATCATGTATATTATTTTTGGTAAATAGTAAAATTTAAATCATCACAGTGAATTATAATTGCTGGTGAGTTTGAATAACACAAAAATCAAGACAGTCTTGAGTTCAAATTCTGACCCTATCATTTGTTGGCCATATAATCTTGGGCTTAACCTCTCTTTAGCTAATTTTTACATCTATAATTGCAGATAATTTAAAAACCTTTTGGTAGGTCAAAAGTAGTTGAATATTGGCAGTTTTATGGGGATCTGTTTAATATTTATAGATTTGTAAGATGAAATGAGACCGCATCTGGCACTAAATACACATTCACTGCACTGTAGCAATGTATTATTTTTTAATATAGTTCTATAACACTATGTTAGCATTATTATTTACATTCTAAAATAAAATTATTTTTAAGTTGGATGTATAACACCTCCTCTGTTTGAGATTATCAGTTATCATTTGTAGTTTTATAAAAGTAATTTTCAAACACAACTAAAACTTCTATATATATCTTTAACACTAAAATATATCTATGTATACACATGCAACCTGCAACTATATATTAACATCAGATAAAACTAATTTTGAAAAAAGTAATTTAAAGGAGATAACTACTACGTTAAGAGTAATTGAAGTGTCTTAGGGTGGTTTGCCTCTGCCCTGAATGACCTAGGACCTTGTGCTTTTTCACTTACTGGTATCTTTTTTTTTGAGATGGAGTCTTGCTCTGTGCCCCAGGCTATAGTACAGTGGCGTGATCTCAGCTTACTGGAACTTCGGCCTCCCGGGTTCAAGCGATTCTCCTGCCTCAGGCTCCTGAGTAGCTGGGATTATAGGCGTGCTTGTACCAAGCCCGGCTAATTTTTGTATTTTTAGTAGAGATGGGGTTTTACCATGTTGGTCAGGCTGGTCTCCAACTCCTGACCTCATGATCCACCCACCTCGGCCTTCCAAAGTGCTGGGATTACAGGGGTCAGCCACCATGCCCAGCTTATTGTTACCTTTTAAAAATACGATTTTCTTATTGATGGATTAGTTGTCAGTTTCTTGCTTACCTTAGCAACTCCACCTGAACCACTTTTTAATTTGTTGTATTTTATTTGCTGTGAATTAGAAAACCAGATTATTTTGGTTCCTACCCAGTTCTAATAAACTTACTTAACTGGCAGCTTATGAGGGCCAGAAGAACCTTCTGGAAAATAATGGTCTTTATACATACAGTTTTAGTTTGGCTTGTTATAGGGTCTTTTTCTGCTCACTTTCTGGCCTTGGCTCAGTTCTGATTGGTTAAAGTTGGAAAAACAAGTGGCTTGTCTCTGAGTTTGGCATAATATACAATGCGAATTCATAATATTAAATGCGAATGCACCTTTGCTTCACTGATGAGTAATTGATTTCCTAATTGTTCTGCGTTTCAGACAGTCATATTTGAGCTATAGTTACATTATCTTATAGGAACTTTTTCCATAAATATTGCAGTGAAGATTGGTAATCAAGAGTCCTGAAAATGGCAGTATTTGGATATGAGTATGCTACAGTGTTGACACTTCTGAAAGTCAGACATCAATATGTGAGAGCCTACTTTGTGATAGCAAGTCACATTTTGTATTTCATCTCTTCGTTGGTGGACAGGTTCAAATTACTTTTGTTTACTACTTTTTCAACTCACGTTTGCATATTTATTCATTTATTCTTCCTGGCCACTCTGGGAGGGAGGTCTTACATCTTCTGAAGAGAGGACAGTGGTTTAAGAACATAAGATGAGTAGATGCAGAGTGAGTATTCAAATTTTGAGATAAATTTTCATTCTCAAACGTACTTTGAATCTGAGTAATTTTGCCTTACGTCATTTAGAACCAGATTTTTTTTAATTTCTGATTTTTTATATATAATCAAAGAACTAAAATTTATATTTAAAATTTATGTTAAATGTTTTCTTTCAGTAGATTTTGGAAGCCTACTCCATTGATTGATTGATTAATTGATTGATTGAGACAGGGTCTCGCTCTTTCACCCAGGCTGGAGTGCAGTGGCTCCATCACGGCTCACTGCAGCCTGAACCTCCCAGGCTCAAGTGATCCTCCCACCTCAGCCTCCCTAATAGCTGGGAATACAGATGTGTGCTACCATGCCCTGCTAATTTTTAAATTGTAAACTTATGTCCTGTATTTGACCAGGCTGGTTTATGAACTCCTTGCTTCAAGGATTCCTCCCTCCTCAGCATCCTAGTGTTGGGATTACAAGCGAGAACCACTGTGCCTGGCTTTTTTTTTTTTTTTTTTTTTTAACAGACACAGAAAGCCACATAGAACAAATATAAAGCTTAGTAAATTATTATGAAATGGACATCCTTGTAACCACAGTCTAGAACAAGAAATAGAACTTTGAGTCACTTCACAAGCCCCTATAGATGTCCATCCCAGTTACAGTCTCTGTCTTCCCAAATAGTCTGCTACTCCTAGCTTTTGTGGTAATCACTTCCTATTTCCTTTTGGTTTTATCCCCTAAGAGTCCATCACTAGACACTAGAGTTTAGTCTTCCCTTTTTAAAATAAAGTACTTAAAATGCATCTTTATTATGATCTAATTGTAAAGGAATGACAAATTGCAATATATAAAAATATCACTAATATGATACTAAAAGCAGTTATTTGGAGTTACTCAAAGCCCTACATAGCTAAAAACATGGTTTCAAAACATGAAGTAATTTTTAGACACTTATGTTCACTTTTCTGTTTTCTTTCCTTTTATATAAATACCACAAAGCAGAAGGGTACTTTAATTTTCCTTCAATACCCATCTTTCTTCTGAGATACCATGTTGTATTTCTTCTTATGCTGATTATTATTTGTGCAGGACTTTTCAGTTTCTAAAGCAGATATTTGTGATCTGATTTAATCTTCACAGCAGTCTTGTAATGTAGGCATATTCTTTCCATTTTATAGATGAGGAAATGATAATGTAACTAGTTGGTGAAGCCTTGACTGGATTTTTTATTAAAAAGGATTTCCTCATAAATGTTTTTCAAACTTTAGTCATCTGAGTACTACCTTTATGATTTTCCCAGTCTCTTACAACTGTTACTTAATAATTTTACTTAATAATTTTATTTTAAATGACTTTTAAAAAACCAATTGACTGGCCAGGTACAGTGGCTCATGCTTGTAATCCCAGCATTTTGGGAGGCTGAGGCTGGTGGATTACCTGAGTTCGGGAGTTTGAGACCAGACTGACCAGTGTGGAGAAACCTTGTCTCTACTAAAAATACAAAATTAGCTGGGCGTGATGGCAGGCACCTGTAATCCCAGCTACTCAGGAGGCTGAGGCAGGAGAATCACTTGAACACAGGAGGTGGAGGTTGTGGTGAGCCAAGATCGTGCCATTGCACTCCAGCCTGGACAACAAGAGCTAAACTCCATCTCAAACAAATAGACCAATAGATGTCACTTAGAACAGTTTTACGTTTGCAGAAATATCGAGTAGCTCATACAGAGTTTCCACACACCCCCAAGTTCTCTTATTAATATCTTAGTATGGTATGTTATAATTTAAAACCCAATACTGATACATTATATTAACTAAAATCCATAGTTTATTAAGATTTTCTTAGTTTTTACCTAGTGCCCCTTTTCTGTTCCAGGGTACCATTCAGTTGTCATGTCTCCTTAGACTCTTGGCTATGACCATTTTTTCAGATTTTTCTTGTTTCTGATACCTTGGCAGTTTTTAGAGCAGTATTGGTATATTGTAGCAGCATTGGTGTATCAGATATATTTCCCTCTGCTGGAATTTGTCTGATGTTTTGGGGAGGAAGACCACAGAGGGGAAGCAGCATCCTTATCACATCGTAATAAGAAGTACATGCGAGCAACATGATTTATCATTCATGATGTTGACCTTGATTGCTTCCCTTCACTGAGGTACTGTTTGTCAGGTTTCTCCTTTGTAAAGTTACTTTCCCCAACCGCTTTCTGAACTGTACTCTTTGGAAGGAAGTCACTATGCACAGCCCACACTTAAGAAGTGGATAAGTAGTTATGCTCCACTTTCTTGAAGACAGTGTATTTACGTTTATTTAGAAATCTTCTCCCTTAGATAATTTTTTTAGTCATTTATTTATTTCAATATGGACTCATGGATATTTTGTACTCTGGGTTAAGATCCAATACTCTTTTATTTATTTTGTTGTTTAGATTGTTCCAACTTTGGCCATAGGTTGGCTCCTATGTTGCTTTGACATATTCCTGCCTTTTTAAAAATAAGAAAAAACTTTTTGAGAACTTCCTTACCTTCTGACACTATAGAATAATTTAGTCTTTAGACATTTATTTTAAGATTAAATTTTATACCACTCAGTAGATAGAAATCAGTTTATGGAAAATACTTGTGTTTATCTTAAAAATTGGTTATGTTTAAACATTAGCAAAATACTAGAGAGGTATTAGACACTGAGACTTTCTTCTCAAAGTAATCAGAAGGTCCATGTAATCTTCTGTCTCTTTTACACTTCACTGGAGCATCTTGTTTCCTTTGCATCTATAACTCTCAAGTATTTGCTTTAACATTGGTTGAAACACCTATAATGTACTTGGCATACCTACCACAGTAGATAGTGTGGAACATATAAAAGTATGAAATACGGTCTTCTGTCATGAAGGGGCATAAAGTTGGATTTTGTTAAGTCTGTAAGCATGGTTGAGATAAATATCAGTCATATACTCCTGTGTGCTAAGTACAAAGTGGTATGGGTCCGAGGCTTATACGAGTTTAGGAAAGGAAGGATTCTGTGTTGAATAGAATAAAAGGAAGAACTTTTGGGAAGTTAAAACCATAGTAGACCCTGAAGGTAGGATATTGGGTAGGGGGTGAAGTCATTTCTCTTCAGAGACTGAATGAGCATTATCTACAGAACAGGGAAGAAATTGGCTTGGGTGGAATCTTGTGTTGCTATAAACTGGAGTAGTTGGAAAATGTCTGAACGTGAACTAGTCCCCTCTGTAGTTTGTAATAAGGTTTCAAGTCACTGCTTTAAAGTGAGTGTGATATTCTTAAAGTGGTCAGCGCTAAGTATGAAAGGACTTGGATGTTTTAAACCTGCAGATAAAATGTGATTAAAGAGGTTGAAACCTTTATCCTTCCAGGAAGGTTACATACTTTGTTATTGAAACAGTGACATTTAAGTTGTATAACTTTGTTCCTGTTACTGCGTAGTTGTGTTGCCAATGTTCTAAGTAGGATAAGATTTATCCTTTGTCTTGGTGGGTAATGCAAACTTAGTCAGTCAGCAAACATAATATTTTCTTCCCAGATACAAAATAACCAACTTTCTCTTCTCTTCTTTTCTTTTTTTTTTTTTTTTTTTTTTAAACAAAATAAAAAACTGTAACCAACTGTGGAGGGCGGGGGCGCTTTTTTGGGATAAAAAAACCTCACCC
>CAUYLG010002108.1:0-49204 GCA_963573385.1 Cacajao melanocephalus | reverse complement strand
AGGGGGAGGGGGAGGGGGAGGGGGGGAGGAGGAGGAGGAAGAGGAGGAGGGGGAGAAAGAGGGAGAAGAAGAAGAAGAGAAAGGAGGAGAAGGAGGAGAAGAAGGAGGAGGGGGAGTGGAGAGGGAGTGGGAGGGGGAGGGGGAAGAGACCAATTATGCATCAAAACAGTCAAAGTCACAGCCAAGATGGCTATACAGAGACCTGATGAGTAAATGTAATATGATATCCTAGATGAGATCCCAGAGGAGAAAAGGGACCTTGAGCAGAAACTAAAGAGGCGGCATAACTAAGGTATGTACCTTAGTAAATAACAAAGTATTGAAATTGGTTCATTCATGTGACAAATGTACCATTCTAATGTAAGATGTTAATAATAGTTGTGATAATTAATTTTCTGTGTCAACTTGGCTGGACCACACAGGGTATCTGGATACTTGATCAAACATTATGTGCGGCATCTTTGCAGGGATCTCTTTGACTAAGATGAATATTTAAATCAGCAGGCATTGAGTAAAGCACAATGCTCTCCGTAATGCAGATGGGCCTCATTTAATCAATGGAAAGTCTGAATAAAATAAAAAACAATATTCCCCAGAGCAAGAGAAGTTTTCTCCAGAAGAGGTCATTGGACTCAAACTGGGACATTGGTTTCTCCTGCCTTTGGGCTCAAACTAAAACCTTGACTCTTCCTGATCTTGAGCCTGCTGGCCTTTGGAGTAGAACTACATCATCGGTTCTCCTGAGTCTCCAGCTTCCTCCTGTCCCACCCTGCAGATCTGGGGACTTTCCAGCCTGTGTAAGTGTGAGCCAATTCCTTACAATAAACCTTTTTCTAGGTATGTACATACTATTAGTTCTGTTTCTCTGGAGAACCCTGAGTATTACAATAGAGAAAACTGGGTGTAGGTATATAGGAACTCTCTGTATTATCTTTGTAATTTTTCTGTAAATTGAAATCATTCTAAAATAAAAAGATTATTTTTAAAGCCCAGAAAAAATAAAAAACAAAAGAATTAGGAAGATCTCTATAAATTAATTTGGAAGTAGTTCTAGAAGACATTATTAAATGGAAAAGGAAAACAGCATTTAGGGGAAATTTATAGCACAATGCCAATATTAGAAGAGGAAAAAGGTTTCAGATCAATGACCTCAGTTTTTACCTCCAGAAACTAAAAAAATAACAAATTCAACCCAAAAAACAAAGGTCAGAGAGGAATCAAATAAGTTTTTCAGAGTTTTAAAAGATAATAAAAATAAAGAAGACACAGCCAAAGTTGCTTCTTCAAGAATATCAATAATATTGTCAAACCTCTGGGCAGAGTACTCAGGAAAAAAAAAAAAGGAGAGAGAGAGAAGCCATCATCTCCTGACATTAGTAATGAACAAGATGACCCCACTACAGTTCTCCAGAAATAAAGAGGATAATCATGGAATATCATTAACAAATCTATACCTATGTTATTGACAAGTTAAACAGTGGACAAATTCCTTGAAACATACAGGCTATCAAAGTTCACTCAAAAAGAAAGAAACAACCTGAATAACCCTATCTCAATCTTTAAAAATGAATTTGTAGTTTAAAATCTTCCCTCAAAAAAAGATCCCCAGGCCTGATAGCTTTACGGGTGGAGTCTACCAAATATTTAAGAAAGAGGCTCATGCCTGTAATCCCAGCACTTTGAGAGGCCTAGATGGGCAGATCATGAGGTCAAGAGATCAAGACCATCCTGGCCAACACGGTGAAACCCCGTCTCTACTAAAAATACAAAAAAATTAGCCAGGTGTGGTGGCATGCGCCTGTAGTCCCAGCTACTCGGGAGGCTGAGGCGGAAGAATCGCTTGAACCCAGAAGGCTGAGATTGCAGTGAGCCGAGATTGTGCCACTGCACTCCAGCCTGGCAACAAGACTCTGTCTCAAAACAAAAAAAAGAAATAATACTAATTCCAAACAAACTCTTCCAGAAAATTGAAAAGGAAAGAATACTTCTGAAATCATTATATGAAGCAAGCATTGCCCTGATACCAAAATTAGTCAAAGACATTACAAGAGAAGAAAACTACATGTCAGTGTCTCTCATGAACATAAACGCAAAAATTCAAAACAAATTTTAGCAAACAGAATCCAACAATACAAAAAAGCATAAAACTTCATAACCAGTGTATTTCCTGGGAAACAAGGTTAGTTTAACATCTGAAAATCTATCAATGTATTCACCATATTAACAGACTTAAAAAGACAAATCCATATTATCATCTCAAAAGACATAGAAAAATTCAACTCTCAGCAAAGCAGCACCAGAGAGGTATTTCCTCAATCTGATAAAGAACATTTGTGAAAAATCCACAGTTAACACCATACTAAGTAGAAAAACACTGGATGTTTTCTCCCTAAGATTAGGAAAAAAATTAAGAGATGTCTATTCTTATCACTTCTATTTCTGAAGATTCTAGCCAGTGCAGTAGGACAATAAAAAGTAATAAAAGTAGGACAATAAAAATAGGACAATAAAAAGAAATAAAGGTAGGACAATATTCATAGCGGAATATTTTCTTTATTCCACTATGATATGTTTATCTGTATATAAAAGCAAATGGAACCTATAGAAAATCTACTGAAACTAATACATAATTTAGTCTAATTTGAGATGTATGCAAGATCAATATGTGAAAAAAATCAATTACATGTTTAGGACCAAATAATCTGAAATTCCAAAACTACCAATTACAATAGCATCAAAAATATAAAATACTTTGGGATAAAATAGTCAAAAGATGTGCAAGACCTGTATATACTAAACTATATAAGTGGTGCTAAAATGATCAAAGAAAACACAAATAAATAGAGAGCTATACCTCGCCTATGGGTTAAAAGGCTTGCTATTGTGTGATGACAATTTTCCCCTATTCTATAGAATCGACGCAATCCCAATCCAAATCCTAGCAGGACTTATAGTAGAAACTGTCAAGCTAATTATAAAATTTTGATGTAAATGAAAAGAAAAGGGTCTAGAGTATCCAAAACAACTTTAGAAAGAAGAGCAAAATTGGAGGACTAACACTTTCTGGTTTCAAGACTCATTACAGATCTGCAGAAATCAAGACAGTGTGGTCTTAGCAAAAGATTAAAAATAGATCAGTGGGAAGGAATAGGAAAAACAGAAATATGTCCACATATGTGGGCATGTGATTTTTGTAAAATGCGCAAAGGCAATTCAGCAGAGAAGAAATAGTGTTTTCATTCAAGAAGCTGGACTGATTGGATATCCATATGTGTAATAAGTGAACAAACACCTCACAAAAAGACATACAGATGGCAAAGATGCCCATGAAAATATACTCAAAATCTTTTTTGAGTATGTCATTAGAGAATTTCAAAATATGTCATTAGAGAATTTCAAATTAAAACAACAGTGAGACACCAGTACACACCTATTAGAATGCCTAAAGTTCAAAATACCAACAATACCAAGTGCTGGTGAGAATGGAGAGCAATAGGAATTCTCATTCACAGCTCATGGATTTCAAAATGGTACAGCCACTTTGGAAGACAGCTTGGCAGTTTCTAACAAAGCTAAACATAGTCATATCATGTTATCCAGCAATCACATTCCTAAGTATTTACACAATTAAGTTGAAAACTTATGTCTCCACAACAACCTGCATACAAACGTTCATAGCAGTGTTGATCATGATCTTCAAAAACTAGAAGCAACGTAAATGTCCTTTAATAAGTGAAGATCTAAACAAACTGCAATACATTCATACGATGGAATATTACTCAGCCGTAAAAAGAAATGTGCTAACAAGTCACAGAAAGAGATGAAGGAAACTTAAATACATATTGCTAAGTAAAAGAAGCCAGTCTGAAAAGGCTACATACTGTATGACACCAACTAAATGGCATTCTGGAAACAGCAAAGCTATAGAGACACCAAAAAGATCAGCAGTTGCCAGGGGCTGGGCAGTGGAGGAATAAATAGATAAAGTGAAGGATGTTTTTAGGGTGGCAGAACTATCTGCGTCACACTGTATTGGTGGACAGCTGACATTATGCATTTGTCAAAACCCATAAAACTGTACAACACAAAGAGTGAAACTTAATGTAAACTATGGACACCAATTAATAATAATGCAACAATATTGATTCATTAATTTCAACAGATATACCACACTAATGCAAGATGTTAATAATTTGGGAAACTGTGTGAGAGGGAGAAGAGGTATATGGCAATTCTCCTGCCTCAGCCTCCTAAGTAGCTGGGATTACAGGTGCACACCACCACGCCCAGTTAATATTTTTTATTTTTAGTAGAGACGGGGTTTCACCATGTGGGTCGGGCTGATCTCGAACTCTTGATCTTGTGATCTGCCCACCTTGATTGCCCAAAGTGCTGAAATTACAGGCAATTTTTCTAATTTTTAATTCCTCCTAAGAATGAGAACTCGTGAGATGACAGGTCTGATGTTGAAATCAAGTTATTTTTAGGAACAGGTTATAGATTTAAAAAAAAAAACAAAACAAAACAGGATCTTGCTCTGTCATCCAGGCTGGAGTGCAGTGGTGCAATTTCAGCTCACTGCAACCCCCACCTCCCTCAAGTGATTCTTGTGCCTCAGCCTCCCGAGTAGCTGGGATAATAGGTGTGCACCACCACACCTGGCTAATTTTAGTATTTTTTAGTAGACACAGGGTTTCTCCATGTTGGCCAGGCTGGTCTCTAACTCCTAGGCTCAAGTGATCTGCCTGTCTCAGCCTCCCAAAGTGCTGGGATTACAGGTATGACCCACTGTGCCCAGCCTGGGTTACAGATTTTTTTAAATTTGGGATGTTTCATGAACATTGTAGTGCTTTAAACTCCAAAACATCTTTGGGAAGCCACTCTTTTCTGAGAGATGTATACATTTCAGAAAAAGGATTAACCATTTTCTAGACAAAAGTAAACTTGGAATAAAACCATGGCAAAACATTGCCTAGACACGTGTGAGTCACGTTCCCTTGCTCAGAGATCTTAAGGAGCCTGGCCTGTTTTGTTCCCTCAGCTTTGCTGGTAAAACTCAACTTGGCTGTGTCGCTGTACACTCACCTTGTGGAGCAGGCTTTCTTTCCTAGTTGAACTTGTGCCAAGTGTGACTAATTAACAAAGAGTCTTAGCACGATTTACTGCTGATCATATTTCACATTTGCTCCTGGAATTCCAGTAGGATAACAAGGGTATTTGCTTTGCATACTAATTCGTATAGCCAATGATTAACTCTATGTTACATAGAAACGTGTTTGTTAGAATCAGGGCTGAGTCTCATGCTTTTAAAGCGGGAAGGATTTGATCACCTTCCTTCAACATACCCGGGGAATTCAGGGTTTGGATGGCATTGCTCAAAGGCTGAGCAAGCTCCTCAGTTTGTTATCCATGGCTGTGTAACAAATTATCACAAATTTAGTAGCTTAAAACAGCATACACTTATCTCAGTTTCTGTGGGTCAGGAGTCTGGGCAGGAATCCTGGCATGGCTTAACTGGGTCCTCTGCTCAAGGACTTACAAGGCTGCAATCAAAGAATCAGCCAGGGCTGAGGTCTCATCTGCATGATCAATGGGGACCTGACATGTTATTGGCAGGAATCAATTTCATACAGGTTGTTGGGCTGAGGATTGTTTCTTGCTGGCTGTTGGCTGGAAGCTGCTCTCACAGCCTCACCACATGGGTCTCTCCAGATGGCTCTT
Source organism: Cacajao melanocephalus (assembly GCA_963573385.1). Classification (NCBI taxonomy): domain Eukaryota; kingdom Metazoa; phylum Chordata; class Mammalia; order Primates; family Pitheciidae; genus Cacajao; species Cacajao melanocephalus. The sequence continues at coordinate 43,483 of CAUYLG010002108.1, read as the reverse complement.
CATCAAAGCCAGCAAAAAAGAGTTTAAATAGAGCAAAAGTGCTAGCATGACCAAAGTTACCATCTCTCATAACCTAGTCACAGAAGTGGCATGCTCTCATTTTAGCTATATCCATTGGTTAGAAGCAAGTCACAAGGTCCAGCCCACAGCCAAAAGAAGGGGCTTACACCAGGGTGTGACGATCAGGAGGTGAGGATCATTATGGACCATCTTCGAGTCTGTCTGCCACACCCTCCAAAGTCATAGCAATTTGCAGTCTCTTTACAAAGAACCTGCAAAGTTCCAAGTTCTTAAAATTTGCCTATGGACCAGGAAGGCTCTCTCCAGAGTCAGGATGCAAAGTAGACCATATCAAAGTGGAATATATATATATATATATATATATATATATATATATATATATGCACTACCATGTGGACATTTTGGCTCATATATCTTTGCCCATCATTACTGGCAACATCTTTGGGCTTTTGGTGGGTCTCTTATTGATGGAATAGAGCTGAATTTTAATTTTTTTAACCCAGTGTGAAATTCTATTTTCCAACAAGGCAATTTATCCAATTTGCATTTACTATGGATGTATTTTGTGCGTGCTTCCTATTTTCTGGGTTTTGAAAAATTGCCTTTTTTTCCTTTTTTGACTTTTGATGAATTGCTAAAGTTTTTTGATATGGAACATGAGTTGTTTTATCTACAGTTTTATGAAAGTGCTAGGTCCTCTATTTTCATGACTTAATTTTTTTTACAAGTATATATACAAAGTCCATCTTTCTCTTTTGATATCAAGAATTAAACAGCAATAACCTCCTCTTTTTTCAAGGCAATATCTTTATCATGCTTTTACTTTCTCGTTTTCTCCACCTACCATACTCCTTGTCTGCCTGGGAATTTCTCCTCTTACTCTTTTGAGCAGTGCCTACCCTGCCCAACCCTTGCTCTGTTGAGACTTTATCCTGCTTGTTCTAAGTCCTTTTCATGGGTGTGTTTTGGTGACCAGGAAGCTTGCACACATGATTCATCACTGTTTTCTCACTTGCCTCAGTGGGCGACTGAACCGATTGATCCCTATAGGCACCAATTTAGACTTCATCTGCCCAGGTTCCGTGGAACTGATCAGATTTTCCCTTCAAGACTGGCCTTTCTTTATCCAAAACCCTTCCTTAAAAACTGCATTAAGTGTTATCACGACATTATCAAAAGTTACTTATTTTTTTATTAGATGAGTTTTCTTGTTTATCCTGTTTGTTTTATATTCCATCTCTCCTTTTATTAGGTTTTCATTCTGATTTATTTTTAATTCTGCTTTACTTCCTCCTTGAACAATCTTTTCATAATGAGAATAACTGTAGAATGTTTTCTGAGCTCTTAAATACTTGAAAATAACTGGGCCTTCCATGTAAACAATAATTAGATTGGGAATAAAATTCCGAGGTCATCATTTTTTCCTTAGAACCTTGTAAAAATCACTGGCCTTTCATTTTGTGTTGCAACTGAGAAGCTTAATGAAAATTTGATTTCTTTCCTTCTAAACTATCTCTTTTCTACTAACTGAAATCAAGTAGGATCATCTCTCTACACCGGAAACGCAGAATATGTCCAGGTGGGATAATTCTTTCAATAATTCTCACTGGAGACTTCTTTTCATGGGCATTGCAGCTCCTGGGTCTCTCCCTTATATTATTACAATCTTTTCTTTAATAAATTTTTGTGTACTTTTATCTTTCACATTTTATGTTGTGAGATAATTTCTCCATTGCTCTTCTACATGCTTACTTTGGTTTTGAACAGTGCCTACCCTGCCCTACACTTGCTCTATCGAGACTTTATCCTGCTTGTACTAGGTCCCTTTCATGGGCTTGTTTTGGTGACCAGGAAGATTGCACACATGATTCACCACTGTTTTCTCACTTGCATCAGTGGCGACTGAACTGATCCCTATAGGCACCAATGTAGACTTCATCTGCAGTTTTGTAGATCAAGGGGCTGTCTTGCCAGGCAGTGAGACAGGTGGCTACAGGGTTCATCTGTGAGCCCACCCTCCACTCAATGTGAACTTCTATACTGAAAGTGGGGAGTTGGGAGAGATAGGCCAGGAGAAAACTTGCCTTTCTGAATGCCTAGGTAGGCTGGGAAGAGGATGTCAGGCTCTTTTGCTAGGGAAGAATGATAGGTGTGTTCAGGGCCGTTATGTAATCAAGGTCCCTAGATGCACCTGGCTTGCTACCTATCCTAAGTTAAGAAAGTAGATGGGGTAAATGTTTTCATCTGCAGTTTTTGTATAGGTATTTCATAGAACTCTGGAGGCTTTTTTTCTATTGCCAGCCAACCACAACCATCCCAGCCATTCCTCCAGCTTCCAATGAAGAGGTTGAGGTACCTGGGACCACCTAGAGCTGGAATCACAGGAGGACAGTGTGAAGACATTGCACTAGGGCTGTGCTGTGCTGTGCTTTTGCTCTTCCATGTAGTTGCTCACTGAAACCTTGGTTAGTGGAAGCAACTACCCTTTTTTTCCTTCTGATCCCCTTAACAAATCCTTGCAATAAAACCCTATAACATAGCCCCACCTCTCCTTCCTTTACTTAGCAAAAACTCTGGACAACACTAACATCAAAATTATTGGTCTCTAGTATGGGACATGGAGACTGTTCTCAAACTGAATCTCTCCCTCTCCTCCTCTTCCCCCTCCACTGTCCCAACCTTGGTTAAAGCTTGGTTCTCCTGGACTGGAGGTTCTCTAGGGGACTAAGCTCTTACCTCTTAGGCACCTCTTTTATTCATTTATTTTACAACATCCATTACTTCGCTGGGCAACTGATGGACACATTCTATCAAATGACAAATGGCCAGGGCACATGCTCCAGTTCTATACCCATGGCAGACATCACTCATCAATCACAGCTTATTTGATCTGAGTCTAAATGCAGCCTTGGTTGTATCAGTTTTCTATTACTGCGATATCTACCACAAACCTAGCTTTGTGGATCTGAAGCCTAACACGGGTCTCATCTGGCTGAAATCTAGGTGTTGACAGGGCTGTGCTCTCCTCTGGAAACTCTAGGGGGATTTTCTTGCTTACTCTGGCTATTGGAAGAATTGAGTTCCATGCTGTTGTAACACTGAAGTCACCATTTCCCTGCTGGCTCTTACCTGGTGGCTGCCTTTCTCACCCAGAGGTTCCTCTCAGGTCCCTGCACATAACCCCCTACAGCTCACCATCAGAGGGTCGAGTCTGTCTCAAGCTGCCATTTCTCTGACCTCCTCTTTTGCCTCCTTTCCCCCTTTTAAGAACTCATGTGATTACATTGGTCTACCTGGATAATCCAGGAAAAATCTCCCTATCTCAAAGTCCTTATCCTTAAGAACATCTGCAAACCCCTCTTTGCTATGTCAGAAAATGTAGTCACAAGTTCCAGGCGACTAGTGTGTGAACAGCTTTGGGAGCCATTATCCTGCCTACCACACACCAACTGCAGATCCTTTTCAATGTGCACTCCAGGGGTCACTGCAAATTGAGTGACACTGGAACTTGAAATGAAATCTACCAGACAAATTTGCAATATATAAATGAATATGTCCAACTCATCGGTACCCTCCACTCAGTGTGAACTTCTAGATGGAGATTGTTCTTAGAGTAAATCATAAGATTGACACTTCCAGGAAAGAAGACAGTAATTAGCTGGCCCTTGTTGCCGCTGCACAGTATCTTTCTGGGTTACATCTGAGCCTTCTTGACTGTTGCCACCCCAACTGGGAGCTTCGGACTCCCACAGCACCAGCTGCAGCTGCTAAGCTCCATTGACATGGCTCAACTTCCAGCCACTCAGGGATTCTGAGGCCACAGCTACCTGACATCAAAATAACCCACCCCGTTCAAAAAATAATAAGCAAAACAATTATAAACAAAGCAGCCATTTGAGCAAGTGTGGTTTTTTATCCTCTAACTGGTTGTTTTGTCCATTGACAGCCTAGAAAGAGCCTTCGCCATCAAAGGATGTGAGTTATTTAAATAATGGATTTTGTGTGTGCTGAGAATGACTTCGTGGATAAGGGTGATTGACGCCTCCATGGGTCTTAGATAGGCAAGGATGTAATTAAGAAGCCAGCTGATGGGGCTGACAAATCCCCCTCTCACTTTGGTACACTGATGCGTGGAATAAATTGTATTTTTAACCAGCTTCCAAGTTAACCATTTCCTTCACTTCCCCTCTTTGTCATCATGGGTGCATTTTTAGAAGTTACTCCCAGCAGTGCATTCACTTAGGCCTTAATGGGTTGTCTATGAAGAGATAATTTATGATCATTATTAATCTGCATACAAATTTATGACTTTAACTGATTTATTGTTTAACAAAATAAAACCTACACATTGGTTTAAACAAATCAAAAACTTCTGCAAGAGTTTTAATATTTTCAATTCCTGCTTCATTCCTTTCTCCTCAACTCTTGCTTCAGACGCAGCACTGTTTAATTTTCTTTCCCTGATGATTATCCTGTATGTCTAAATATTATGCATAGACCACTCAGCTCTGATTTATCAACTTTTTATTTGCTGGTGGCTTTCTGCTATGATGTATCTCAGAATATCATTGCCATCCACCCCCCTTTATCCAATAGTGTCAAATTATTATTTTTGGTCCCTTTCACAAGAATGAACTCCCCCCACCCCTGCCATGAATAATCTCTTCTACTCCTAATTCAATCTCCTAATTCTGTCTCAGCTTCTGCTTCCCAGCTAGCACACTGCTACCAGGAGGGTCTGAGGAAGCAGGTGGTAAGGTGAGCTTTGCATAAGATCGTTCAAAACATAAAGATCTCAGTTCACCTACAAGTTAAATTGGTAAATTTAACAAATCTTCAATTAAAATATCAATAGGTGGTTTTATGAAGCCACAAAAGTTGATATTGAACTTCATATGGCCAATTAAACATGTAAGAATAGCTGGGGAAACAGAGGAAAAATTAAAAGACCATGATGAGGTCTTGCTCTTCCAGGTGTAAATACATGCTAGAAGGCCTCCATAAGCAAAACAGTGGAAGATGGGGCATGAAAAAACAGCCAGACTGGTGGAATCCAGCTAAAAGTCCAGAAACAGACCCAAGTGCAAGTGAAAATTTAGTGTATGATAGATACTATTTTGAATCACCAGAATAAAAATGAACTTTTAAATAAATGGTGCTAAGGCAATGAGGTCGACACTTGAAAAAGGATTAAATTAGATCCACACCTCACACCATATGCAAGAAGAAACTCTAAATGGATCAGAGATCTCAATGCAAATCTTTAAGCTACACACATATTCTATATAAACATGGGAATTCTTCAACTTTAGTATAGGGAAAGGATGACACAAACTGTAAAAGCAATCACAGTAAAGATTGTTATGTTTGACTCCATAAATATTAAAAAAAACATTTGCATAGCAAAATCATCAGGAATAAAGTCAAAAGATAAATGATAGTCAGGAGGAAATATTCATAACATATATCAAGACAAAATGTGATACACCTAATATAAATAATTCTTTAAAATTAAGAGGAAAATGGCCAAAAGCCTAATAGATAAATGTGCAAAAGACACAATTTACAAAAAGATACAAAAATGTCCCACAAAAATGAGAATGTTTTTATCCTCATAAAAGAGAAATGCAAATTAAAACTACATTGAGACAGTATCGTAGGTGTATGCATATGTCCAAACTTATCAAAATGTACACATTAAATATGTGCATTTTTATGTCAAACACACCTCAATAGGACTTTAAAAAGAAAGCAAAATTTTTCTCAAAATAAAACTCCTTAATTAGATAAATAATCTTAATCATGCATTGGAAGCTCAACATAGAAACGTTCTTAATGACCTCCAAATTCAGCCATAAAATGTTGAAACTATGCCAGAAAGACATTTAGGAATACCTAAAAAAAAGCGGGGGGGGGGAGACACCATATTTAAAGATTTGAAGATTTTATATTATAAATATGTCCACTATCCCCCTGCTGATCTGCAGATTCAACGCAACTATAAGTGAAATGCAGCAATACAAATATAGCATGAATTGATACTGGGCCCTGTGGGATGATTTTCTGATAAATTTAGAGATTGTTAAAGTTGTCTAAAGGGGCTGAAAAAGGAGAAATCAGATATTTTGGTAAAACAGCAATAGTCATACAATGAGAAGTAAGGTTAAATTAGAAAGAGATAGGTAGCCAATTGGAGAATTAGAAGTGGTATCCCATAATCCCAAATGCATCACTAGAATGCATATTTGGCTGGGGCAAGGGTGGGAAACTTTTGTTTATTTGGGAGCAAAACAGATTGATACCTATGCAAAGGCTAAGAAGAAAACTGTCAAACCACTTTCGTCAAACCACGTGGCTAACATCATGCAGCTCATCAATTAGAAAAGTGGAAATCTCACAAGACATAAAGAGGAAGACATAAGTGCTTAGTAATAAGTTTAACAAAACGTGCAAAGTCTCTACACTTCAAACTACAAAATTTTGCTGAAAGAAATTGAAGATCTAAATAAATGAAGATATATACAACCCCCAAAATAAAAATAAATAAGACTACACTGAGATTTCCATTCCTCATACATTAGAATGGCAAAAAAGTTTACAAGTATGACAACACATTATATTGGCAAAACTGTGAGGAAGCCGGCTGTCTCTGATATTGGTAATCAGAATGAAAATTGGTACAACCTTTATGGAAGGGAGGTTGGCAATATCTAACTAAACTACAAATGTGTTTACCTTTTGAACTATAAATCTAAGCCAAGATGATTTTTTACAGCACTGCTTGTAATAGCCAAATATTACAGCCTGGAGGCCCACACCTAAGACTGTGAATGAATCAGCTGTGGTACATCCACATAACAGAGTGCCATGACACTCTACAAAAGAATCGAAGATTTCCATAGAAAGAGCTGGAGGGATTTCCAGAAGACATTATTAAGTTTAAGAAAAAAGGTGAAGTTTAAAAGAGGCCAAAGGAAAGGGGGAAATAAAATACATATGTATTAGCTCATTTGTGCAAAGAAATACAGGAAGGAACCAGAAACTATTGGCATTGGTTACTTCCAGAGAATGGGATGAAAAGGATAGGAAAGAGAGTGAGCCTTCCTGCATTTAGTTCTGACTATTAAAACCATATTAATGTTTCATATGCTTAAAATCATTAGGAATGAGAAAAAACTACCAACAAAATACAAACAGAAACATATCAACTTCATTATTACGTGATTTCAAATGAATAGCACCACCACACTGAAGGATGAGGAAGAAAGACACACCCAAATACCATGAGAACACAGTACTTTCACTGTCCCTAGGCTAGAGACAGAAGGATGAGTAAACAAACTCTGGACTCCAGCTAGAAGGTCAGTTTTTCTCAGTGGTGTGGGTTAGCACTTTGGATACTACACTCTATACATTAGCATTGAGGAAATGAGTAAACATCTTGTGCGTTGTGGCAGCCATGTTTCTCAATATCTGAGAAGGAAATTATAAATAGGTAGATTGGGAAAGTTCAGAGTGAACCCTGAAGTCATGTATTGGAGGTATCAGGTAACATGATATTTAAAATAGATAAAGAAACAGGTAGAAAGATGGTTGAATAGATAGATAGATACATACAGACAGACAGACAGACAGACAGACAGACAGACATAGACATTGATATAAATGCTTATTTTGTTCTGCCTTCTGCTGAGAGCCTAGGAACAATGATACCAAGTGGTAAGGAGCAAGCCTTCCTCAAAGATCTTGGTTTCTAAACACTAAAACAAAGAAAAAGAAATAGAGAGGGGGAAAGGAAAAAGAGAAGAGCAGAGGGGAGGGGAGGGGAGAGGGGAGAAGAGGGGAAGAAAGGAGAAAACAGGGCTTCTTGGAGAAATGGCTGGTTTCAGGTCTGAAGGTGGAAAGCTTCAACACAGCGTGGCACATCCTGCTGTGCCTGAAGGTAAGAATGTGCACTAAGAACGGTCAAAACATATCGAAAGGACATGAGACCATCTTGTCTGTTCCAAAAGGCAAATCTGAAACAATTTAAGCATCACAACAAATACTAAGAAAATGCTGATACAAACAAAGGGGAAAAGAAAAAAGTCTCATTCTTACAGTAAAATGCCAACTAATACAGGTACATGGAATCGTGAAATCAGAAAGCCACCATTTAGCAACCACCATGATAAATTCTGATTCAGGACATGAACAGTGAATGAATAACCACGTATCCCTGCAGCGATGATAAAGAAACACTGCCTAACCTAATGGGAGAGAAGATAACTTACAGAACAGCTACGAGAACTAGAAGGCTCTTCCATTGGGAAAACCCAGTTGGAAGAGAGCTGAGGGCTGATGGGGGAAAAGATTTATTTGTTCCCTGTCCTCTTTGGCTTCCCTTGAGCCCTGTCACTGTCAGGCACATCGAATAAGATGCCCATCACAGGTCTGACAGAGCTGGGGGAGGGTATATACCCATGAACTACCAGACTAGTAGAATTGTTTTGCTGTTTTCAAGGACAGCCTAGGGAGCAAGTTGGCACAGAGTAGTCAGGATTCTTCTGAAAGCCAGTGGGCCTTTCATGCTGAAGCAGTCCGCAGATGATTCTCCTCCTTGGATATCGTTGGAGGGATTCATTAGCACCACCAACGACGCGGCCTCTTCAAATGCACGCGATTATAATCCCAAATCACAGGCTTCGAGTCCCTGTGTGCACACTCTCCTGTGACTTGCAGCATTTTTCTTACATTGGCTGTTCCTTGTCGCTGTTCAAATGAAACGTATCAAGACAGTCATGGGGTGTGCACCGCATGGTTAGCATCTCTGTCTCTGGCAGCCCTCCTGAATGACACTAAGGAGCATAATGACATTCTTCCAGACCTGGCTCAATCATTTTAATCACATAAAGCATAAGCACCCCTGTTGCTAATCCCAGCTCAGGGCTTCCCGGTTCCTGAAGTCAGCCTAGTAGGGAATTCAATTAATGATCCACCCTGGCGGAATAATTTACTCAGTTGTTACAACTGGGAAAAGAGATTCACAGCAGAGAGAAACGGGAATTGCAGGTTACCACGCAACCCCTTTGCATTTCATACCCAGCAGCACTGCCTCTTAGAGGAAGGATGGCGGTTTTGTTTTGGGTCATTTGTTAAATCGAAATTTCCATTTTCTTGTCTAGTCACTGCTTTCCATCTGTTTAGCAAAAGGACTATGAAAACGCTACTCCTATGTTTAGTTTCTTGGAATGTTGTGTGTCTACTTAAAGAGTTTCACTTCTTATGTTTTTTTAGAGAAGTAAAATTATATTCAGTGTGTATGGCAGCAGCACTTTCTTTCTAGACTGTAGAAAGAAAAGTCATTCAGGCCAAGCACGGTGGCTCACCCCTGTAATCCCAGCACTTTGGTAGGCCAAGGCAGGTGAATCATCAGAGGTCAGGAGTTTGAGACCAGCAGGGCCAACACGGCAAAATCCCATCTCTACTAAAAATACAAAAATCAGCTGGGTGTGGTGGTGCACACCTGTAATCCCAGCTGCTCAGGAGGCTGAGGCAGGAGAATTGCTTAAACCCAGGAGGAGGAGTTTGCAGTGAGCCAAGATCACACCACTGCACTCCAGCTTAGGCAAAAGAACAAGACTCCATCTCACCAAAAAAAAAAAAAAAAAAAAAAAGAAAGAAAGAAAAAAAAAGAAAAGTAATTCAAAACTTAAAATTTTTGTTTCAATTTCACATGAATATAGTTTAGGCGTAGTGCCCAAATAGATTCTCTTTTATTTGGTGTTCTGAAGTCCTTTCTCTCAATACTTCTTTAAACTGCCAGTTTTACAAGCTATGTTTCTTTCAGAAAAATTAAAAATGCTATTTTTTCCTCCTTTTTCTAAACGAATATATAAATGTCTTGGAAGAGCTGAGTAACCATATTGCAGAAAACCTGGAAAATAGAAAATATTATTCACAGCCCTAGTGTCAGAAAACAAATGTTTGGTGTTTGTTAGAACTACTTTGGCCCCGTCTGTTGTTTGCCTTTTGATTTTTATGCTTTTTATATTCACAATTTTTTTATTTTATTTATTTAGATATCATTTTTAAGCTTAGAAAGCGTTTGAGAAAAATCTGAGGCATAATAAAATTTTAAAGAGAAGAGAAGCAATTCCTGAATTGGAAAACACCAGACTGAAAAATGTTGTGTTCCAGTGACAAATTGCCAAATTGCCTGTGGCAAGTATTTATGGGGTAAATATGGAAGCAAAATAAAGAAATTATTTAGTTGGTTTGCAATTACAAAATTGCCTTTTTTTAAAGTACTTTGATGGAAAGCCACAAAATCATATGTTAGTTGGATGTTTATCATATGTTAGTTGGCTGGGGTTATGTTTTACTTCTAACATAAGAATTTATCAAAAATGACCCAAGTTTTGTTTTGCTTATGTTTACAATGTAAGCAAAATTGAAGATATTTGTAAGACCTACCTAATTTTGTTTGCTCAGAAATTTTTCAGCCTTGAGTCTTCATTTTAATTTTTTTTCTTTTAACGTTTTGCCCCCTTTAGTCATTCCTTCAGCAAAACACTGAGCAAATGGCATAGCGTTCCTCTGGCTTAGCACTATTGATGCAGTTGTGGGGACAGTCAGGAATATGTTACCATTATCAAAAAAATATGATGGGGTTCAAAGTCACATCACTGCCAGGAATTACATAGTCAGTGTTGGTTTCCTCAAGTTGTCTGAGCCAGATGGCAATCATTTGATGTTCAAGTGGCTGCTGGGAAGCATTTAAAACCCTTGGGACCATGCGATACACCAGGGCTAAAACCAATAACCATAAGGAGAATTATAGCCAAGGACTGAAAAACTTCCTCTGAGCAAAGATTTCCAGGAGTCAAGATTTAACCAACTGAATAAATCAATGGAAGAGGCAGTGCTTTTCTGATTAAGGGGGAAAAAAATTATATTTTTTCTTTAAGATCTTTTAGATATAGGGCAACGGTTTCTAATTTATTAACATAACAACAACTTTTTATCATAGCACAAGTTGTTGCTTATCAAGTTGTTGAGGTACCAAGAATTTCTATTTTGGAGTACTGTTGGGGCTAAATTGTTCATTTCAGATTGCATTGCTTGATCAGAATTCAAAGTATTTTTCTATTAAAACAAAAGAAAAACAAAGCTTAATAACTGAAGCAAACTATGGTCTTTCTTATCTGCCAAAAGGCAGACAGTCAAGATTTTAGATTTGAGATTGAAGCATCTTTAGATGGTGGAACGGAGATGGCAGTAGAATGTTTCCCATGTTGATGAAAAGAGTCAAATTCTGTAAAGTAATTGAAATTCTGAGCCAAATACAAATGACCAATGGCCCTTGACGTAGCCCTCAGAAAATGCTGAGAACATGTGCCCAAGGTGGTCAGGGTACAGCTTGGTTTTATACATTTTAGGGAGATGAGAGACATCCATCAAATACTTGTAAGATTTACATTGGTTCCATCTGGAAAGGCAGTTAGATTGACAACTGGTTGAAAGAGTTATTGTCTAAAGACCTGGAATCAATAGAAAGGAATGTCTGGGTTATGATGATAAGCGGTTGTAGAGACCAAAGTTTCATCATGCAGATGAAGCCTCCAGGTAGCAGGCTTCAGAAGGAATAGACATGAATGTTCCTTATGAGACTTAAGGTCTTGATGTTAATGCTGATCAGCTTTTCCCAAATTCCAACAGACAAGAGGACATAATGAGGCATATTGGACACCCCTTTCCTGTCATGGCTTGAACCAACTTTGGAATGCCCTTGGCCATGAGGAGGGGTCCACTCAGATGATTGGGGGACCTTAAAATTTTATTTTAGTTTATGCTAGATTTAGTTAAATTCACAGAGATAAAACCTCAAAGAAGATGAACAGGACTACACTTTGATAATGAGTGCACTATATTTTTCTATTGAAATACAATCTTTTTTAGAGTTACTCCCATTTTTACTAAAAATAATCAGTTAATTTTCTGTGGTGCTGGTGCCCCTCCACCCACACATTCCCGATGGCCTTCTTGAATAGCGTATCCCCAGGACTTCCCATGGAACAGGGAACATCACACTCTACTGAAGTCTTCCGGCCCCTGCCAACCCAAGGGGAGCGCTGAAGAGAAGACTACCCATTAAAAGAATCCTGTATTGGGCAGAAATTGATCAGTCATGGTATCCCCAGCATGCTCAATCATTGGCTAAGGGCCATCTAGGAATAATATGGCTTCTTCTCCAAAGCAAGGCAGGTCTTGAAGACTCTGACAGCGGCAGTCCATCTGCTAACTGCACTTCAATGTCAGGGAAGACTAAGGCAACGCACTTCCAGAATTGCTACATCTGCGGTGTGATGAGAGGTGTTCTCATAATTATCTATATTCTTGTTGTTATTTTTATGTCTTCTCAAAGGATGTGTATGAATTGTATATTCAGAAAACATATACATATATTTTATAAAAAGTAAGTGATCAGTTTGGCACATTTCGCACCATCCTTTGCAGTTGTTGGCGCTCTTAGAGAAGATAGAGTTGCAAGAATTGAGGGAAGACTACAGGAAATAAGGGAGTTGTTAGGTATCCATTCCCTGATTGGCAACATGACTATACATTCCTTCCTCATAGAGTTTTTATGCTGACCACACGAGACATCTGTGTTATCTTCTGGTGCTATGACTGACACATGGTAGGTATGAAGTGTGGGGTCACAGCGCTCAGGCATCCAAAGAGGAGGAGGCGGGACACTGGGGAGGAGTATTAGGTCTTTCTTGCACTGCTATAAAGAAACACCTGAGACTGGGTAATTTATGAAGAAAAGAGATTCAATTGGCCCACAGTTCTGCAGGCTGTCCAGGAAGCATGATGCTGGCATCTGCTTGGCTTCTGGGGAGGCCGCAGGAAACTTACTATCATGGCAGAAGGTGAAGGGGGAGTGGGCACCTCACATGGCCCGAGTAGGAGCAAGAGAGTGGAGGAAGATGCCACACACTTTAAAAAAGCCAGATCTTGTGAGAACTCACTCACTATCATGAGGACAGTACCAAGAGGATGGTGCTAAACCATTCATGAGAAATCCACCCCCAAAATCCAATCACCTCCCACGAGACCCCACCTCCAGCATCGGGGATTACAATTCAACATGAGATTTGGACAGGACATACATCCAAACCATATCAGGAGGAGTCATTTGCCACAATAAGAGGAGGAGCTGAAAGGGCAGTTTATGAGAAACTGAGATTAGATGAGGGCTGATCTCTTCAGATGCCTCTGGGAAGACGGAAAGAAGCTACTGAAAATAATTCTCACGACCCTGGAACTAAATTTCCCTACTTTCCTTCATTCTCGGGAGGGCTCGCCTGCATGGTGTCATACTGGTAAAGCCTCTTCTATGCTAGTTACTGCACTTCCTGCTCTCCCTGAGAAGGGGCCTCACCCATTTCTACCTTCATCCCATGATCAGGGAAACCAAGGGAGAAGTGCCAAGTTATGAGCCTAAGAACACACGTTAAAGAAGCTCCACTGTTTCTTCTATGGCCGCATGGACATCATGCTGGTTTTTCTTGGGTACATAAATGGGAAACGAAAGCTGTGGGTTTTGCTTTTGTTTTTGTTTTTCTTTTGTGAGTAGGGATCTTAATGCCAAGTTCAGCATCTCAGACTTTTTTTCTCCTGTTAGATACATGTTTAAATTTGTTTTTAGGTATCTTGCTTTACATGATGGGTTTTAACACTTAAGACGTCTTAAAGCTAATGGAAGTGGAAGTGTAATTCTTGAGCTAAAAGAAAAATCTGTCTTACGGAACAAATACGAAGATTAATGAGTTAATATTTACACAAAGCTTGGAGAACATTGGCAAGTTGTAGTTTTAAATACAAAGTCATAACCATAAATAGTCTAATATCCTCTTCCATTCTGGAAGCTGGGAAGTCCTTGTTTACTCATTAATTCCCAGTTAAGAAAACCATGGTTTCCAGCTGTCACACTTCTCTAAGTTCCCAAATTAAGCTTCCTTGGGAACCTTCCAGTGAGTTCTTCAAAAAACACAATAATAAGGGAAACAGCAGTCCAGGACTTAGTATATTTTGTTCCTCATCCAGACCTGGCTGTTGCCTGCGCACAGAACCTTCACTCACTCTCCTCTCATCAGGCCTCCATCTCTTCATCCCCTGTGAGTGGCTTGGAGAGTGGATGTTAGCCAGTTGAAGGTGACAAGTCCTGGGACTACCTGATGAAAGCCACAGACTTTCTTCCCCGGTAATGTGGCATACAACATTGCTGTGGGTAGCGATTATCTGAGGCCAGTATCGTGTGAGCAGTAAAAATTCACCACGACAGTTGTAGGTAAAGAACTCGAGGTCGAGGCAGGTGGATCATTTGAGGCCAGGAGTTCAAGACCAGCCTGGCCAATATGGCAACACCCCGTCTCTGCTAAAAATACAAAAATTAGTCAGGCCTGGTGGTGCATGCCTGTAGTCCCAACGACTCATGAGGCTGAGGCATGAGAATTGCTTGAACCCCGAACCTGGGAGGTGGAGATTGCAGTGAGCTGAGATCACGCCACTGCACTCCAGCCTGGGTGACAGAGCAAGACTCTGTCTCAAAAAAAAAAAAAAAAAAGGCAGATTTATTAGGAAAAGTGTAAAAATACATTGCAAGGGTGCAAGGGACAAATTAGCAAGAGAGGAGCAGACTGCAAGGAGACAAAGCTTGCTGGAAATATTACAGGCTGGTGCTTGTGCTGCATGCTGGGGAGGGCTTTGTCCAGTATTGGTAACATCAGGGTTGCAGTGAGCTAACCTGGATTTTGAGGCAGAGTCACACTCTGTCGCCCAGGTTGGAGTACAGTGGCGCAATCTCCACTCACTGCAACCTCTGCCTCCCGGATTCAAGCAATTCTCCTGCCTCAGCCTCCCAAGTAGTTGGGGTTACAGACACCGCCACCAGGCCTGGCTAATTTTTGTATGTTTAGTAGAGATGGGATTTCACCATGTTGGCCAGGCTGGTCCCAGCTACTTGGGACCTCTGGTGGTCTGCTTGCCTTGGCCTCCCAAGTGTTGGGATTAGAGGCATGAGCCACCATGCCCAGGCCCTGACACCTCTTTACCTCCATGCCAATATATTTCATTGTCCCTTTCTTAAGAGCGTTTAGTTCTAGTACCTTGGGTCAATGGCATGTCTTTGGGTTGGGGGTACTGGGAATAATTGTTTAGAATTATTGGAGCATGGTGATATAAAAAACCAAGTTTTCACTGGTTTTATTATTATTTTTAAATCTCCTTCAGACAATGCCTGTATTGCCTGAGATCAGCAGAGGCTGCTGTCACCACCTGCCCCCTTGGTATAACATTGACTAGAGAATCATTTCTTGACATTTTGCCTTGATCCTAAGATTTGAAGTCCTCAAGGCAGTCCCTGTGTCCTTTTCATTTGGGCATCCTCAGTACCCAGCTTGATGCCTGAGATGAAGCAGGCGCTGCTTCTAAGCACATCCTACAGTCCCCAAAGGAGTCCCACGCTATAGTCCCTAGGAGTTACTCTCAAAAGCAAAGGCCTTACCGTGTCCTACAGGGCGCTATCCGATACAGCCCCTTCTACTGCCAGACCTCTGCATCTACTCACTCTGCTCTAGTCATAGTGGCCTTCTTGCTTGTGACAGGCTCAACACACTCCCAGCACAAGGCCTTCGCACTGGCTCTTCCATCTGCCTGGACCCAGACAGCTTGCTGCTTCTACTCTTGTAGGTCTTTGTTCATTTTCTCAGTGAGGCCTCTCCTAAGCACGCTATTGAAAACTGCAAATCTTTCACACCTGCCCCAGCACTCCCTGTCCCCTTTCTTGTTTAATTCTCCACAGCATACATCACCGTTGAACACACTACCCATTTTACTTATTACCTGCCTCTCCCCACCAGAGCATCCACTCCATGAGGGCAATCTGACACTGCACCCCCAGGATCCCTGGCTAACAGTTTCTGCCTGTGCCTGATAACTGAGGTCTGATGGGCTCCTTCTACTGCAGGCCAGATCAGGGGCTGGAGTGAAAGGGTAATGAATTGATTTAAGCCTATGGTTCTGGCATACTTCTTCTGAAGTCACAGGGGAATTCACATCACTCTGTGTGACCTCTGTCCTACCTCTTTTATGTGAGGGTGGTGAAAAGCACGTTGAAATGCAAAGGGTAGGTAGCCTGGGAGACTGACAGAAAATGCTGTGCACATGTGGTTTTTATAATGAGATATGCAGCTTGTTCCCAAAGCCAAGAACATTTCACATGCTAAACCTTTCCGCAAGCAAAACAGCACAACTCCCAGGACAGTTTGGTAGGAAACGCCCATGTAAGGAAAGCCAGAAATGTTTGGGAACTGAGCCTGGAATCTGGAATCCAGGTTTTTCTCTAATGACCTTTGCTCCTGTCATTCTGTCTCCCATAGGAGCACGTGCCCACCTGGCTTCAGAACACTCACATCTACAGCTGGCCCAAGAATAAAAAAAACATCCTGCTGCGGCTGCTGAGAGAGGAAGAGTATGTGGCTCCTCCACGGGGGCCTCTGCCCACCCTTCAGGTGGTTCCCTTGTGACACCGTCCATCCCCCGATCACTGGGGCCAGGTCACGTTTGGGGCCCTGTTCAGACAGCATTTTAGCTGAGGCTGGTCGGTAGCACTCCTGGCTGGTTTTTTTAATCTGTTCCTCCCCAAAAGGCCCTCTGGCCCCCAGGAAACCTGTTGTGCAGAGATCTCTTCCCCGGAGACCTCCACACACCCTGGCTCTGAAGTGGAGTCTGCGGCCGCTCTGCATTCTCTGCTTTAAAAAAAAAAAAAACCCATTGCAGGTGCCAGTGTCCCACATATTCCTCCTGACAGTTCGACATGTCCATTCTGGGCCTCTCAGTGCTTAGCAAGTAGATAAGGTAAGGGATGTGGCAGCAGATGGAAATGACTACAAACACTTTCCTGTCACTTCAGGCTACTTTTATGAGTTAGCCAGATGCTTGTGTATCCTCAGAGCAAACTGATTCGTGTACAAATAATAAAATGTTTACTCTTTTGTAAGATTATGTTTTACTTATCTCAAAGGAGATAGATACATATAATTTATAATGATATGGGCAGTTGCTTCCAGGGACATCAACAAAGCTGCTTAGATAAAATATTAGATAACAGACCACTCTGTATCAAAGGATTAAACCCAGATAGTTAAACAACTGTTTTTAACCATAATCATGGAAGTTTTATTCTTACAGTAAAGATTTTTAGGCTGGGCTTGGTGGCTCACGCCTGTAATCCCAGCACTTTGGGAGGCTGAGGCAGGCAGATCATTTGAGGTCAGGAGTTCGAGACCATCCTGGCCAACATGGTGAAACCCTGTTTCTGCTAAAAATACAAAAATACTAGCCAGGTGTGGTGGCACATGCCTGTAATCCCAGCTACTTGGGAGGCTAAGGCAGGAGAATTGCTTGAACCCGGAGGCAGAAGGTGCAGTGAGGATGAAATCACACCACTGCACTCTGGCCTGGGAAACAGAGTGATACGGTCTAAAACAAAAACAGATTTTTAACAAAAAACAACTTTGTACAGCATACAACCATGATTCTAAATAGTATGATTATGGGTCTCAGGATCTGACTACATAGGTAAAAACATTTGTGTATATGTATGAAGTAATGGGGGATGTAGGCTAGAATTGTAGTCTGTTTTCTAATCTCGGTTCTACCACCAACTAGCTGTGTGACCTTTAGCAAGTCCTTTCACTTTTCTTAGATTCTAGGGACTCATTTATAAAATGACATGTACAAAAGCATCTCTAATCACTCTAAAAGATTTGATGTCTAGAACCTAAATTCTAAATACTCTTTTGAGGAGTGACTGAGTTTTCATTTTCATAATTATGTCTCTCAGAGGACAAATTTACATTTTCTTAACAGACATTTTCTTCTTTTAAAAAGTATCTTCAACAATATCCTCAGGTTGATAATTTTGGATAGCTATATCTATATATCTTGCTTATCTGGTCTCAAGAAAAAGAACACATGCACATATCCATATATAAAATATGTATACATGTATCAAATCTACGTCAACTATAAAGGTGGGATGGTTTTAATTAGGGCCCAAGCTACTAAGCCAATGAAGACTTTTCGGGGGTGAAAGCTACTGCTTCCCCTTCTTTATCTACCAGCCTCTTAAGGCTCACTTGTGCTACAAGATAGTCCAACTTTTTTTTTAGGGGGACAGGGTCTCACTCGGTTTCCTAGGTTGCAGTGTAGTGACACAGTCTCGGCTCACGGCAGCTTTGACCTTGCTGGGTCAGATGATCCTCCCACTTTAGACTCCCAAGTAGCTGGGACTACAGGTGTGCACCAACATGCTTGGTTAATTTCTGTATATTTTGTAGAGACAGGGTTTTGCCATGTTGTCTGGGCTAGTAACTTCTGAGCTCAAGTGATTTACCTGCCTCAGCCTCCCAAAGTGCTGAGATTACAGACGAGAGCCACCATGCCCAACCCAGTCTAACTCTTACATGTCAGCACAGGGAAAGGACAAATACTTGTCAACTATAAATAAAATACATTGCTAATGCGTTGGAAAGAACATTAGTTTTATTTACTTTATAACTTAGCTGTCTACTGGGTGAAATGGATGTCTTTTTTCTTTAAAATATAGGAAAAGAGAAGAAAAACTAGCATAATGAATGGCCAGGTGCAGTGGCTTATGCCAGTAATTCTAGCACTTTGGGAGGCCGAGGCAGGCAGATCACGAGGTCAGGCGATTGAGACTATCCTGGCTAACATGGTGAAACCCTGTCTCTACTAAAAATCCAAAAAATTAGCTGGGCCTGGTGGCGGGCGCCTGTAGTTCCAGCTAATTGGGAGGCTGAGGCAGGAGAATCGCTTGAACCTGGGAGGCAGAGGTTGCAGTGAGCTGAGATCACGCCACTATACTCCAGCCTGGGTGACAGAGCGAGACTCCATCTCAAAAAAAATAAAACACCTAGCATAAGTACTCATTTGTAAGACTTTATGACATGTAACATTAGTTTCATAGTTTTGAGACCTGGTAGAACTTTCTTATTTGGATAACCTGGAAAACACCCTAAACACAAACTTCGAGTCTTCTTTCTTTTTCATTACCTTTTTTAGTCTGAGGTGACACCATCATTAAGGATTGGACATGTTTGTAAATAAAATGACATCACCAATTACTCTGAAATGTTTCTAGTTGCAAAGATTTAGTAATGTGATGTTATTAACCCTTCCTCCCTTCAGAGACCTGTCCTAAGCTCTCAACCACTCATTCCTTTCACTCTTTCTACCCCAGGTAGTTGATGAGCAGTGGTCCCTGGTGTTCCACAGAGTCATTAAAGTGTTACAGCTGGTAGCAAAAAAAACAAAACAAAAACTACACACACACACAGTCACCTGGCCAAGTGATGAAAGCTTGGCCCCTGAAGTTTCTGTGAAATCCGATGACCACCAACATCAAAGGAATTTTTTACCTTTTTTTTTTTGAAACACAGCCTTGCTCTGTCGCCCGGGCTGAAATGTACTGGCGCGATCTTGGCTCACTGCAACCTCTGCCTCATGGGTTCAACTGAGTGTCCTGACTCAGCTTCCCAAGTAGCTGGAACTAAAGGCGCCTGCCACCACGCCTGGTTAATTTTTTTTTATTTTTAGTAAAGATGGGGTTTTACCGTATTAGTCAGGATGGTCTCCATCTCCTGACCTCAGGTGATCTGCCCACCTCAGCCTCCCAAAGTGCTGGGATTACTGGCATGAGCCACCTGCCTGGCCCATCAAAGGAATTTTAACAAGTATTTGAGAGCACTGACAGTAGGATTAACACTTGGTTGATTTAGATGTTATGCAGGTCCTCAGGCATTCATCTTTAGATATTTTTGGGGTGGAAGTGGGGTAGGGCTGACTTAGTAAAAATAACCTCTTAGCCCCAAGGCTTTATTCAGACCTACACTGATTTGAGGGATGGGTTTGTGCAATGCAAGATTAGGTTCTTATCTAATATTTGATGATGAATTTAGAATTTTAAATGTAATTTTTAATTTTAGTGACTGGTTTCAAAATACCTGCCTGTCAAGTTTAACTACTACATTGTTCAAAGAGGTCTCAGTACATGGCTACAATCAAAGTGTTAGACTAGCTATTTCTCAGCTCCATGCTCAGAAAAATTATGGCTATTGATATCCTTTACTTTGTTTCCGTTAAATAAATCACCTCTTTAAAGACAGAGTTTTTCTCGGAGTCATCTCAGCAAGGGATGCAAGTTCTCCGTTTTGAACATTCCACCCTTGTTTCATGATGTTTTGCCAAGAGCATTTTTCTTTACCCCAGCTGCTTCGTCAACCACCTCATCCACTTTGCCTAACACCCCATTGTCACCACCACCTTTGCCAAATGGATTGCAAAGTCCTATGATCATGGGAAATGATCCAGAAAGAGTCTCTCAAAACACAGGATCTTTCTGTTTCTTCTTAATGAACCAGGAAGAATCAGCGAGACCCACCTCCTAGTGGCAAATGAAAAGAGAAGGAAGGTTACACTGTGGGAAAATACCACAGAGAAGAAATGCCTCTCAGAAAAGTATGCACCAGTTTTCAAGATAAATAGCTCTAGTTTAGCCTACAAATCAAATAAACAACAACAACCAAAAAAAAAAAAAGGAAGAAAGAAAGCACCAAAATCAATTAAATTCTCAGATCATTTATTTCTGTTATGGAACTTTCAGTCTAGAAAGAGACCATAGAAATTATATATCCCTGCAGCTTTGTTTTATACACATGGAAAGCAGGGCCCACAGCAGCCGTGGCTTATCTAAGTTCATCTTAGGGCTAGAACGCAGATGTTCTGATTTCCAGACTGCAGACATTTATTTGATGAATCTAGAAAGCTTTCTGGTTTTGGACAGTAGATGTGTTCAACAAATGACCCAGTGTCTCCTCCCTGAGGAGATACTTCCCTCTCTCTGAGGGAAGAAGTACCACCATCCTCTAGTGACTAGAGGATTAACTGATCATGTTGCAACTTGTTCTGTGAGAAATTCTTTGGGGAATTAATTATTGCTGTGATTGTGTGAAATATGACTTGAAGTGGTTTGGCATATTTATCTTACACCGGTATTATATGAAACTGAGGCACAATGTAAAAAGTCTTGACACTTGCCTGATACAGACAAAATCTGCTATTAGTCAGATTGACTTATTGCTCTGTCACCTAGGCTGGAGTGCAGTGGCATGATCATGGCTTACTGAAGCCTCAACCTCCCGGGCTCAAGTGATCACCCCACCTCAGCCTCCTGAGTAGCTAGGACCAAAGGCTCATGCCACTATGCCCAGTTTATTTTTTAAAAAATTTTGGCCAGGTGCAGTGGCTCAAGCCTGTAATCCCAGCACTTTGGGAGGCTGAGGTGGGCAGATTGCCTGAGGTCAGGAATTCGAGACCAGTCTGGCCAACATGGTGAAACCCCATCTCTACTAAAACTACAAAAAAATTAGCAAGGCTTGGTGGTGCATGCCTGTAATCCCAGCTACTCAGGAGGCTGAGGCGGGAGAATTGCTTGAACCAGGGAGGTGGAGATTGCAGTGAGCCAAGATAGCACCACTCCACTCCAGCCTGGGTGACAGTGCGAGACCCTGTCTCTACAAAAAAAAAAAAAATTTTTTTTTTTGAGACAGGGTCTCGCTCTGTTGCTCATGCTTGTCTTGACCCCCTAGCTCAAACAATCCTCCTGCTCTGGTTTCCTTAAGTGCTGGGATTTTAGCGGTGAGCCACCACACCTGGCCCAGATCAGTTTCCTTTAGTTGTATTTGGCCAATCTCCAAAACATCAACAATGAAAAAGGTTTTAAATACTGTGATATTCATCATCCTGTCACCATTCTTTTTTTTTTTTTTTTTTTTTTTTTATACTGTCTCGCTCTGTCACCCAGGCTGGAGTACAGTGTAGTGCCATCTCAGCTTTCTGCAACCTCCACCTCCCAGGTTCAAATGATTCCACCTCCCAGGTTCAAATGATTCTCTTGCCTCAGCCTCCTGAGTAGCAAGGACTACTGGCACCCGGCACCAGGCCTGGCTAATTTTTGTATTTTTAGTATAAATGGCGTTTCACCATGTTGGCCAGGCTGTTCTCAAACTCCTGACTCCTGACCTCAAGTGATCCACCTGCCTCAGCCTCCCAAAGTGGTGAGATTACAGGTATGAGCCACTGCGCCCAGCCCTTCCTTGTCACAATTCTGATTCCACAATAATGGTACTACTTGGAATAACACTAAATTACCTTTTGGATGGAGACATGAGAAATGTATGGTCATGCTAGCTTGCCTTTGGGTGGGGGGAGGCTGCACGAGGCACATCAGCACACAAAGGAGCCTCGCTCAGTCAACACAGCTGGCATGCTGGGAGGTCTAGTGCCCGGCAGGATAGCATGTTCCAAACTGCATTTGGCTTCTTCCATTTTCTATTGGAAAATGCTTTCAGATAGGATCATTTGCGGATAGGGTACTTGGTGGCAGTTGGGTGGCTTTTGCAGACCCTGGCCAGTCATGTGTTGCCAACTCACTGCATTTGCCCCCAAATTCTTAGCCTTGTCAAGCAAGCAGGTGGGATCTGTAAGAGGACACTCGGTGTACTTTAGTTTTCTGCCTAACTTTTCAAGGAACATAGAAGCAAAGGTCCAGGTTATACGTATTGGGTGATTAGGGAGTGATATTTGAGCCTTTGCTAAACAATGAAAGTCTTGGACCAAAGTGTACCTGGGCAGAGGTGACCGTGTTCTGAGCCTGCCCGCTTTTTTCTAGAAACTCTCTTATGGAAGGAGTAACTGCAGCCCCCAGATCTCCCAGGGCTTGTAAACGAAAACCATAAGGGCACACATTTCTTGTCCCTTGCCTGACCTCCCTTTGCTCCCTTCACCAGGAAGGCACTGATAGAAATCGGCAGCTGGGGAGAGAGGGGAGAGGGAGGGGGAGAGAGGGGAGAGGGAGGGAGCGAGCGCGCGAGAGAACTCATGCCTGATGGATCCCATTAGGCTTAGTGTGCAAAGCGAGTTGAGATGAAGTAGCTGCTCTGGTATGCATCCAAAACTGCTGTTCTATTTTTAGTCCCTCCCTCGTGCTTCTTAGCCTTGCGTTGTATGCGCCTGGGCACCTGGATCAGCAGCAAAACATGGAACTGAGCCACTCATTTGTAAAAGTGGAAGGCAGGAGGCCATTGATGCAGGGCTTGTTTATTGCTGACAGGGAAGAGGGACCTGGAATGTTAATGAGGATGGCTCTCTGAAGCATGCCTTCATGCCTAGCAAGGAGTTCAAAGGAGAAGGCAGACTCAGTCCTGTGCCGAACAAATGTGAACCATTGATAGAGGGAGGGAGAAATCAATTATGCCGTTGCAGGCTTCCATGTCATTGTATTGGAGTTGTTAGAAAAGGTAGGACAAGGACCAAATCTCAAAAGGAAACAAAGCCACATGGCCTTGAAGTATAACGAGTTTGCCATGGCAACTGATGGAAATGAGCCTCCCGGGCACCGAGCAGGTGTGTTATCTTACAGAATAAACATACTTCTTTCACTCCCTGGTTTTTATAATAAAACCTGTGTTTGGATTACTTTCCCCTCCTCTTTGTTACCTAGGGAAGTTGGCTGTTGCTCAATTAGCCCAAGGCTCTGGTGAGGGAAATGTAATCAGTGTTATCAAAAGGGCTGCTTTTGAAAAGGCTGGCACTAGACTTGGCTGCCAGCCTCATCGCTGAGCAGCAGCTGGGCCGAAGATACCTGCCTGGCCTTTGCCACCTTCCAGGCGATGCCCTCCACTGCAAGCCACTTGTTCTTGCCTTCATCGAGGCGTAACAGGGAGGCCGGCTCTCACACTGGGCGGTGCTCAAAAGCTCCATTCTTCCCAGGAGAGGAGAAACAGGTTTACATGAGGCTGGGACCAGACCAGTTTTCAGCATTCTGTATTGCCAAGGGTTCCTTGAGTTCAGGGATTAACTGATCCCATCTTCCAATCTGTTGTTATCTACAAAGTTCAGTTGCTCAGAAACTTGAAGAGAGCTGCTACTTTCCCGAGCTTTAAATTCCTCTCAAATAGGTTCTGGGGTGGTAGAGTCTCATGTCTGAAATGTACACAAAATGCGGAGATTTCGTGAAACTCTGGAGCTAAAAAAGTTTACTTTTAATTTTTATGAGGCCAAAATAACAAAGTTCAATAACTATATTTTCATTGCTCTCATTTGTAACTAAAAAATCCACCACTTTAGCTTCAAATTGATTCTTTTTTTTTTTTTTTTTTTGAGATGGAGTCTCGCTGTCACCCAGGCTGGAGGGCAGTGGCACAATTGGCTCACTGCAACCTCTGCCTCCCAGGTTCAAGCGATTCTCCCGCCTCAGACTCCTTAGTAGTTGGGATTACAGGCACCTGCCATCATGCCCAGCTAATTTTTGTATTTTTGTAGAGACGGGCATTTCACCATGTTGCCCAGGCTGATCTTGAACTCCTGAACTCTCACCCACCTCAGCCTCCCAAAGTGATGGGATTACAGGCGTGAGCCACCGAATTCTGCTTCAAATTGATTTTCCAAACAAGATGCCCGTTCTCCATGGGCTCCTAGAACACAGATGGTTTCCAAGCAAGGTTGTGGTAAAACCACTAACCTGAGGAGAAATTCTCCAGCCAGGGCCAGCCAGCTGAGGGCCACGGTCAAGCAGAGGCCTGTGCTCAGCAGCAGTAAGAGCCCTCTTCTGCTTCTGCCTGTGTTCCTACTTCCTTCCGAACAGATGCCCGGCACCCTTCCCCCAACCTGACCCCTTCCATCGATCCCCAGCCTCCTGATGATGCCCCGGCTGCCCCTTCACACATCACCTTACCTTTGACCCTGAGAAGAAAAACATGCCTGCCTGAACTAATTCTACCTGCAGTGTCAGTGGTGAAAAGGGCTTCATGGGATAATCCTCCCAGCCAAAATAGTATCCCAAGGCTTAGGCACTAAACCTCTCCACTCCTATTCCTAACACAACCATCAGACCCTCACCCAGATCACACTTCCTCTTACTATATATACATGGTTCTAAGTAGAGCAGTGTTCTGTTTTTCTAACACTTGGTAGGTTAAAAGTTGCCAGTTTAGGAGGACAATAGGGAAGAAGGGTTAGAGGACCAGCATCTTGATGGAAATGACAGCTGACATTTTGACAAAGTGGTTTTGTCATGAAAATATTAATATTTTGAAGCACCCTGAAAAGCACTAGTAAATATTCAGCTTTTAAGAAATCACAAAGTAATGTTTGTAAAAGCAACCTTACATCTAATTTTCACCCAAGTCATATCAAAACAGCTACATTACAATGTCCGGCTTCACTGGTTCAGATCATGTACTACAGTAATAAACACCCCTCAGAAGTCCCTGATAACATCACAGCTTTCACAGCAAGTGACTGGTTTTAAAAACAATGTTTTTAATCATACGGAAAAGGTTACATCATGTTTTCTCTATTTTGTTTAAGAAGGTCATTGTCATCTCATTTACAAGATTTCCTTAAGGTGAAGCCATTCGCTCATTCCATTCCTGGATGATACCCCTAATCCAAGCCAGGGTTTGGCTCAGCTTGCCCTACACAGGCCTTGTCAGGCCCTCAGTCCAAAGAAGAAGCTTAAGACCTAGGTCCTCCAGGCACCAAGCCGAGGGGAGTATTTAGGGCATTTCATATTGGATCTCGTAGGTGGCTGCTGAGTCCACTTCTCATGCTCTAAGGTGAGCTTAACAGGAGCATTCCAAAGTGGGTGGACAGGTTCCCTCCACATTCAGGTTTTTAAAATTCAAGACTCTAAACTGGGTACCATGTACTTTGGGTACCAGCGTATTGTTATTATTTGAAAAGACACATGAGGCACAAGTCCCTGATACCACAGTGTGAGCAGGGGAGATCTGGTTCCATCATGCTTAATACAACTGTCATTCAAAAGCTAATCCTAGAAAGGCTGCAAGGTGAGAGTTCAGCAGCACACCGACAGCAGCTAACACATAGCAACCAGACTCCTACTACTCATTAAATGCCTACTATGTGCAAGGTAATATGCTTGGCACAAAGATGAGTGACACATGCTCCTGCTCTCTAATTACTTAAAATCTAGCTGGGGTGATATATAACATCAATATGTGAAAAGACCATTAACCACCCAAGGCAGCATACAGTAAATGCTAAGGAAGTGGGTCAGCTGGTCCCTTTTCTCTGACCCTCACTGAGCTCACATTTACACAGTTTCAAGGTCAAATCTTTAAAGAAGCAGGGAATGCTGAACTTTCCTAATAAACCTCACTTCCTCCTTCCCACATATACCCTTTAGATTATAATATTCAAAGTCTCCATAAATCACCATGTAAATGCAATCAGAGATTAAAAGACAGAATGTAAAAAGTTGGAAAAGTATGTAAAAGCACCACAGAATGTGCATATTAAACCAACAAATGATAATGCAGCCCACAGGGCATACATCACACCTTTCTAAAGAGCAGCCTAGAACCATGCCTCAAGAAGGGCCAGACAACACTGCAGCAAGCGGGGTGGTAAGGATGTGTGTTTTACACGGCAGCCCGCACATCTGGAAAGGCAGATGTGGCCAGTGTTAGATCCAGCTGGGAGAGAGTAAATGGATTTCTGCACTGTGCTAAGTAGGGTGTGGGAAATGTGTGAAGTTGAGCCCATCAGCTAAATATACAAATAACTGAGCGAGAAAGCAGAAAATGATAATTTGCTGGAATGGGCAAAGAAACTCTGCGAATGAATATTGGCATTGTCCAAGTTCCCCAGACAAAATCTGTGGCAGAAAACACGGCCCAAGTGAGTCTGTGAGGTGTTTTCATGTTTCTCACTCACACAGTGTAGCTGTGTAACCAGACAAAGCTAGGTTTGAACCTCAGTTTACTTATTACAAGTTGGGTGACCTTAAGCAAATTACTTCTCAGAATTTCAGCCAATAAAATGGGGACAACAGAACCAACTCCCACAGAGACAGAATAAGGTAAGATGAAGACTAGAAAGCTTCTAGAATAGTGTCTGGCATCTAGTAAGTACTCGTTAAATGTTCCTTCCTTTAGTAACCTTTCCTTCTTGCTTTCTATCCCACAGTTAATGATTATGGGGACTTTGACTATTACCTTATTTCCAAAAAGTTAAATAGCAAATGCTAACAACAACAACAACAACAAAATCTTTCATTTTAAAAAGAAAGCCTAGGAGAAGTCAACAATATGAGTTTTAAGCTTAAAACCTCCATCCAGTTTTTCAGGGGAGCTCATCAGCATAGTTTATTTTCTTAATAAGGCCTGGGAGAGGCCACAGCAGACTCACAGAACATTCAGAACACCTGGAGATGGCTTTCTTTCCTCTAACATCTCGCTACGGAGCAAAGCTCTTAGCAACACTGGCTAGAATAATTGAAAGTATAACATATCAAAATGTGCCAATGATGTTTGACTTTAAGGGAAATTTACTAAGAGATTCACAATGGGGCTTCAAAAATAGGATAATGGATTTGAAAGTATTTTAAAAAGTAACTTTAAAGGCAGTATTGTGTTCATATTATACTTATTGTTAAAAAGGAAAATTTGAATTCGGGTGGAACACTGCTATCCTCTCCTCTGGTTCTACTTTTCCAAGAAATGAGGTTTCACTGTTACCTCCAACACAGTCCACTCTGTGAGCTAGCCAAGAAGGAAAAGCCAAGAGGGCTGGTTGAACAAACATTTAAACGGAAAGAGAGCCACCATATTGATTAGTGTGTCTCACATCCTTTTTTTTTTTTAAGGAAATAAGTTCTCTTGAAACCCCTCCCCATGTTGACTTAATTTTCATTATATTGTACCTTAAATATGTATAAATATATAGTAATTAGGTAGAAATGTTTTATGCTCGTAGCTAATTAAAAACTATGCAAACACAAAAGGAAACCGTTCTAGAAATCTGTTGAACAACTATGTGAAGATACTTAACACTACTGAACTATATACTTAAATTACTTTAATAATTTACCATCTTAATGGTAAATTTTGTTACATGTCTTTTTACCACAATTTTAAAAACCACAAGAACAAATTACAGATTAAGTGAAAACAAATCATCAGTTAAACTCAAATTAAAAAAACATTAATTCAGTGTAAAAGTGGTAACATTTGCTGAAACTAAATAGCCAATATTGGGTTTAATTACAATTTATACACAAAATTATAAAAGTATATGATGCTTTTATGGATTTTATTTCAATTGTTGACTTATATATTTGACTTATATTTATCAAGCATGATGGATAGTCATTTGACTCATAATAGTCATTATTATAATTTTTTTTTTTTCAAAAAAGCAGGGAGGAAGGATATGCTTAGAAAAAGTCTAGGCACTAAAATGTTACTAGCTGCTATGTGTTAGTGGTGAGTTAGTAGAAATTTTATCTTTTGTTTATACTTTTCCATGCTTCTCCAGTTTTCAGCAATATATGTGACATAGGTATTCTATTCATAGTTGTGACTCTATTGCCTGAAAGAGTATCTGGCACGTTGTAGGAACTCAAGAATATTTATTGAGTAGATGAATGCTTTTGAGTACAAATAGCCTCAAAACACAGTGTCTAAAAACAGCATTGACCTTTATTTATTAATTCCTTTACGACAGTTGGCAAACTTTACATTCAACTTATGATCTGCTATGCTAGAGAAGATGTAAGACAAGGTCTAAGTGTGGTAGGGCGTTCTAGTTGCTATTTACTGGATAATGGTGATGGGGAAAGCCATGTTACAGGAAGGCAGAATAAGCAGAAAGAGGGACATACTATTCAGACAAACACCACAATGTTGTTTTATTATACGTATTAAGACTTCTATTCAACCTCTTTGCAGGAGAACTGAAGGTGAAACATCACTATATGATACATTACTGAGGACAGATCTTATGCAATATGAGCTGGGTTTCCTCGTAGGGATATCTGAGGCTCACAGAGGAATAGAAGGGTAAAGTTGGGATGACCCAGTCATAAGCTCCTATTTTGCTTATAATTATGAGGCTAATTTCTCTGGTTTTATAAATTAACTTGAATCATAAACCCTAAGAGAGACTAAATGTGAGGCCAATATGGGGATAGAAGTCCTTTAGCTGGTACACGAATCAAGCCAACTGTCCAGAATCCACATCTGCCCTTGGCTATTCAACTGTACTTATTTACAGGGGAGGTTACATGCTATAGTGATACTACCAAATTTGAAGATTCCCCAAGACTATACAAGGTAGTCCTTACATATATTCAAGGATTACTAGAAAAAAATAAACCTTTGAAGTCATCCCTGAATCCTCCCTTTCTCTTAAACCCTACTATATAATACAGTGGCAAATTTTGTTGCTCTACCTTCAAACTATATCCAGAATCTGACCACTACGTTCTTCTTACCTGACTTGGGTTATTGAAAAGCCTCTTACCTACCCCTTGTTTCACCCCTTAGCCCTCTGGTGTACTTCCCACTCAGCAGCTACAGGATCCTTTTAAACACTAACTCATATCATGCCTTTACACAAAAACCTACAATAGCCATAGCCCTTACAGTAAAGCTGTATCTTGTGTTTTACAACACTCTGACCTTACTTTCTATAGCCTTCCCCTTGCTCACTTCTGCTCACTGCACTCTGGGTACTTTGACTTCCTTGCTGTTCCTCAGATATGCCAGGGACGCTTTGCTCTTGCAGTTTCCTTTGCAGGAAGTAGCCCCCACCTCCATCCAAATGGCCCTGCCTCTCCCTTAGAATCTCTCTTCAAATACCATCTTATCAGAGAGAACTTTTCTGGCCATCTATGTCAAATAGAAACCTCCTACCCAGACACTGTCTCCTTTACCTTGCTTTTTTCTTCATAGTAATCATCACCATCTGGGACAGTTCTGTCCACCAGTGTGTCTGATTTTCTTGAGCACATGATATGATTGCACTGCCTCACCTTTTGAAGTTGGGTATAACGGTGTGACTTGCTTTGGCCAGTGAAATGTTATAGAAGTGCCATGTGTCGCTTTCAGGCATAAGCTTTAAGAGGTGGTGTACAATTTATCACTCTATCTTCTCCATTTCCCACAAAGACAAGGCATACACTCTAGATGGCAGTTCCCTAGGCAGGTTGGATCCCAGAGGGAAGGTGCACAGAGCAGAGCCCCCAGCTGACCCACAATGAGAATGCAATGTCAGTGAGAAATAAACTTGGTTGTTTTAAGCCTCTGAGATATTGGGTTGTTTATTGCCACAAAATAACCTAGCCTATCCTGACTGACACACTCTCTGACATATTACACATTTGTTGACCATCTCCCCTTACCCACCTCTAGATTGTAATCTCTATGATGGTAGGACTCTGTATGTTCACAGCTATGTCTCCAGTGCCTGGCACATGGTAGGCATCCAATAATAATATTTGTTGGTTAATTGAATGAAATAGGAAGCTTTAACAATGGCAGGTGAATCTAATTCTGGGCTCAGCTACAAAGACGTTTATTCCACCTGATCTGAATGTGAACAAAATGGTTCCTGATTCAAGATCAGAAGTGTGGCCGTTTATCTCACCAAGCACAGTTTGAAAGCCTGAATCACCTATGGGTACATCACACAGCTAGTCATGAAAGCACATAAAGTAGCTAAAGTTACCACACAAATGGAAATCTGGCATACTGCTGAGGGGACTCAGTGACAACCCATAAATAAAAAGCATTAACAATGTTTGTGTCAATGCTGAATGCTGATGTGGTTTCCTTTCCCTGTGTGGACATTAGCATTTGAAATGAACTGAGCTTCAGAGGCCTGGGATTTTATCTGCCGTTATCATAAATTGGTGTATGAGTCCCTCTAAGGACTTTTGCAAAAGCAGTGTGTGCTTTTGTGAGCTGCTTTCTTTTCACGTGCTTCCTCCTGGTATGCCAGAATTTGGATGGGGATAATGCATTTCCTGTATCATGTGGCACAGTACAAGGAAACCCATTGTATCCCTACAGAGGAAGAGTACATCTGTAAGTAGTTTTTAAGAGTGTACTGAAGGATCTTGTTAGGGTGACTTATTCTCCCAGTTCCATTTGGTTGATGAAGTGGATCACGTGACAGATGTGCATAATGAACTGCTTCACTTGCTGCCAGTGGGAAGCTCAACCTATAAAATGCAAAATCTCATGGAATCACTGAGGGCATAGCAAGCTGATCACATAAGAGAGAAGCCGGCCTCATTTGGAGTTGTCATTTCTTACTGCCACATACAATGCACCAGTGTTACTAGACTGCATTTACTTCCTTACTCCTGTGCCCCCAAAGTAACTGCCTTTCCAATTTGTTCCTAATTCAAACTGGAAAGGCAGTTATTTCTGCATGCATTTCCCAAAAAGCAAACATTATTAAGATGTGCAGGTCATCATCCATTAAATGCACTTGCAAGGAGTCTTTGTGTTTTGTCATTAGAAAAAGGAAGCATATTAGATCAGAGAACAGGATTGCTGGCCTTTTGATTCTTCCTCGTCTCTTTTCCTCTCACCCCCTTCCATATTTCTTTTCTTTCTCTGCTCTGTTCGCTTATTTTTTTGTGTGTCTGTATACTAATTGGTGATTCCCTAATGACTGCACTTGTAAAGCATATAATTTGTCTACTATTTTCCATGGGTGGTACAGAACAGTGATGTTCAAGCCAAAAAACACAAGTTGACCAACCTATTCCAGGAATGGCCTAACTTGCAACTCACTGTGGGTGCTCCAGGGTCACTAAGGAACAGATAATAAATGGGAAAATAAAAAGAAATAATGCAAACCCCAGTCCTAGATATGATAATTGAGGTAATGATGAAAAAGGGTATAAGCCAATTCAATGCACTTCCACCGTGGAGCTTCCATATGTACTTGGCACTATGCTAGGCACTGCAGGGGGAGCTGAAAAGGCAGAGCATATGGCCCTTGACAGGGAATGAATGACGGCATATGATGACATACCCAAATGCCATAACAGCTTCACAGATCATAGGGCTTTAGGTGGTCCCAGAGGCAAGATGTCAGTAAGAACTTAAATTGTTAGGAAAAGCATTGGGCATGAGGCAGAAACTGAGCTAGACCCTGAGGGACAGGTAGGTTTTAGATGCTGTCAAAAGAGTGAAATACTCTGTTAAAGGGGTCAGTTGTGCATGACATCTTGATTGAATTCATCACTTTGGGGCAACTTACTTTACAGCCCCAGTTTCCCAACTAACTACACAGTTCAGCCACATAGGTCACACCTAAGGAACATTAAAACAAATACTCATCAGATGTTAGTATAAGCCAATTAATCACAACATAAAGCACCAAGACATCACAGCTGTATACCTTAAATTGATCATAAAGACAGCAGAATTATTTTTCTTGTGTACCAATGAGTGTCATGGATTAAATGTTGCTAAATTTAAGACAAATAGAAAATATCATCTGGGAAATTAGAGCTTAATCTTCTAACAGCAACAAGAAAGTTTATGAGACTTCCTTTGGAGACTTTAAAGTATGTTAGATTTGGCTTTAGTGAGTTTAGTGAATTTTCCTTTGAAGGCAGAAAGCTGGCTTTAGAGCACTATAGTAAGTTCGATGGCACTTCGGCTACCTCCTTCTGACTCTGATGCTGGCCAGTAGCCTCTGGTGAAAAATCCCTGGATCTTTTCTGCAAAGGAATGGCAAGGCCTGGCAGCAACTGTTAAGCTCACACAGTGGAGACAGTAGTGACTTGTTCTCAGGGTCAGCAGGGGTAGAGGTGAGAGGCAGCTCAAGGCCAAGTATTTGGCTTTCTGACCCTTCTAGGAAAGTACAGCATTCTCTAATTTATTCCTAATTGGAATACTTTGCTGTGGTTTTCCTGGCCACAAGATGTGCCCTTTTAACCATTTCCTCTCAGAAGACCTTTGTTAGGTTTGATCCAGCTTTTTCAATACCAAAATAGCTGCCACCTAAAACTTATTACCAAAAACATCTTGTATTCCTGTCACATACCTCAATAACATGAGTTCTGAGGTTTTTGAGCCTGAGGCTATTAGTCCTTGTGGTTGTGACGGGTGGGAAGAAAAAAATTAAAAGAGTTTATGAAAAATAGGAACTCTTTTGGATCATCTTATTTTGAATGCTGTGAATACTTGAATGTGAGTGCACAAGCACATGGTTTGCACATACACACACACATTCTCACCTGTTTTACTGAAAAGTATTGTGATAGAAAATTTTATTATTTTAGTTTAAGTCCTGGTTGTAGTCCTTCAATAATGAGCACCTAAAAAGCATATATTTGCAACTAGCTGAAAGTATGCTAAGTGGTCTGCCTGAAACCTAAAATTAGACTGAGTTGATGATTCTACTAGGAGAGGTTTTTTCCTCAGTGTTTTTATTCCCTAAGTTTGCTACCCTTACTTCCTGCAGCGGCTGAAGTCATGGCTGAAGTCATGAAGTCATACTCAAAAGTTAAGAACTCTTAGCCGGGCGTGGTGGCTCATGCCTGCAATCTCAGCACTTTGGGAGGCTGAGACGGGCGGATCACGAGGTCAGGGGATCGAGACCAGCCTGACCAACATGGTGAAACCCCGTCTCTACTTAAAAATACAAAAATTAGCCAGGCATGGTGGTGCATACCTGTAATCTCAGCTACTTGGAAGGCTGAGGCAGGAGAATTGCTTGAACCTGGGAGGTGGAGGTTGCGGTGAGCCAAGAGCATGCCATTGCACTCCACCCTGGGCAACAGAGCGAGACTCCATCTCAAAAAATTAATTAATTAATTTTAAAAAAAAAAGAACTCTTGAGGGAGAGTTCTGAAAAATCAGCACGCAAAAGGCAGTGGGCCCAGAAGTCAAAGACTCTTGGCTACAGCAATAGAATGTTAAAATCACAGGATAGCAAGAAAAATCTGGTTTCTGATCATTCAAAATGTCTATTGTTTCAGCCTTAGCATTAAGGAAATCCAAATAAATGAATTAATAATTTTGCTTTTACAGCCTTTATATAAACAAGAGATTTTTGCCGGTATTCCTAGAAAGATGGTGAAAATTAGGTGCTGAAATTTAGATGTCCTCTGAAAATGACTTGAAATAATTACATTTGTTAAACTGGACAGCCCTGATATTGCATGCTATATCAATCAACTTTCATTATTCTTTAATGACTTTTTGCAATTATTTTTTCTAACACTTTGCAAGCTTGACTTGTGTTCACCTTGCTGTAGAATGCTTTAAAGGGCATTTTGTCTAATAACAGAGGGAAATGATAAATTATAAATGCCAAATCACATTGTAGTGATTTAGACAGCATCAAGGTAAAGTTGTAAGCAATAAAGTAAAAAATTTCCCAATCAACCTCTATGTTAGGAGCAAAAAAGAAATAGCTGTCTGCATAATTAAAGACAGACACATCGACATACTTGTTAATATGCTAATGTAAGGGCTTTTTAAAAAACTTGAAATCATCAAGCCAAATTCTGAAAATTGTTATTAGTTTAAGTAAAGAAGTTTATATTTATGAATGAGTATGAATTAATTTTATTTTAAGTGTCCTCTGGAAATACAGAAAGGAAAAAAAAATACCTCTGTTGCAATCTCTTAAGCATTTGGGGGGTCAGGACAATGAATGAGGTGAGTAAGTTTGCCTGGGTCTGAATTCTGCCTAAGTCCTTCCTAGCCATGTGATCTCAGGCACGTTACTTAACCTCTTTGGGCCCCTGTTTCCTCAGTGTAAAATGGGGAATATAGTGGTTCCTATTTCATATGATTATTGTGAGGAGTACAAATAAAGCACTTAAAATACAATATAAGAGAGTAAGCACTCAATAAAAATGGGTTATATAATATCTTACCATTTCTCTGCCCCAAACTCTCTGGTGGTTTCTCTTCTTCCTCCAAGTAAAAGCCTTAGTCCTTATCAGGTCCTTTAAGGCCCCGCACAAGCAGCCTTGTTTTCTCTGTCCTGGTCTCTGAGCACTTTCCTTGTCTTCTTCAGCTCTGGCACGCTGACCCCTTTTCTGGGTGTTCCTCTGACACACTAGGCAATATGTGCAATAGCCTCTGCATCCAACCACTTGACAGTGTTAGGGCAGGAAGAAATCAGCCAGTCCAACTTCCTAAAGTTATAAATCGGGAGACAAAAGGCTAGGGGGGAATACGTGACTTGTCCATGGTCACAAAACTGGGACCAGGACCCTGGTTTTCTCGATTCCTTGGTTCTTCATTATTACCACACTATCTGCCTTGTCTTTGTCCAGAGGTATGTGGATTAAGAAAAAAGTTATCTAGTAAAAGTGAAGGCAACACAGGCACCTGTAAAGACTGCAGGTGAGCCAGGTGCAGTGCCTCATACCTGTAATCCCAGCACTTTGGGAGGCTGAGGCAGGTGGATCACTTGAGCTCAGGAGTTCAAGTCCTGACTGGGAAACTGGCGAAACCCTATCTTTACAAAAAATACAAAAATTGGCCAGCCATGGTGGTATGCACCTGTGATCCCAGTTACTTGAGAGGCTGAGGTGGGAGGATTGCTTGAGCCTGGGAGGTTGAGGCTGCAGTAAGCTGAAATCACGACACTGCACTCCAGCCTGGGCTACAGAGTGAGATTCTCTCTCAAAAAAAAAAAAGACTGAAGAGTTGGGAAAGGATAGCAATAGTTCAGGAAATAAATAGGAGTCACTTTAAAAATAAATAAATAGCAATAACTTTAATAAGGTCGTTAGTAGCAGATATAGAAAAAATGTCAAAGGCACAAAAGATTATGATAATGAGTTCATAGGACTCACAACTGATTTGGGGGGATGAATTTCAAGTCAAAGCTGAAGTGAGATTCATATGCAATATGAATTAAAGGAATTAAGAGTAATAACAATAGTTGCTATAATTGAACACTTACTATGCCATAGGTACTGTGCTGTGCTTTACATGACTTAATTTTTTAACAATCCTACACTAAACTCTAATCATTCCATTTTACAGATGAAAATATTGAGGCTCAGACAGATTAAATTTTTGTCTAAGGTCAAATATCATTAATTGGCAAATCTGGAGTCTGAGCTCAGTTAGACTCCAGAGCCAATGTTTTAATCACTGTGTCAGTGGTCTTCAACATTAGAATCTTTATGAGAATGTTCACAAAATATTCATGCTTGCGTCTCACTCGCAGAGATTCTGAATTAATTAGGCTGAAGTGGAGTCCAGGAAGGGATACTTTGTAGAAGCATCCAGGTGATTCCACCGCAGCTAGTTTGAGAACCAGTTGCACACACAATAGTCTCCATGCTTAAGTATACTATCCAAGGTCAGCTGCTAGTAGGTAGTACAGCTGGGTTCCAAATTCAAATCTGTATGGGTTCGAAGTTTGGTGCAGTTATCACCATCACCTAGACCACTACTTCCACCATTTCCACTCCAATACCACTTTACATTTGAAGAAGATTTACATCTTACACAGCATGTTCAAAGACAGAAAAATAAGGATTCTTCAGCCAGTGAATCTTATGAAAAGTGCTGCTTTCAAGAAATATTTTCATGGTTTGTACCTATTTAAATACAGAAGAAAAAAAGAAATATTTTCATAACTTCTTAATCTAATGTCTTCCTTTTTTAAAAAAAAAAAAAAAAGGATTTGGCTTCTGAAAAGTATTCTGAGTATAATGGCAAAATATCTACTTTTTCTATGACCTTATAAATTGAAGTGGTTCTTCAGGACAAACAAAAACGCTTTTCATCTAAAATTTTAATTGAGACCAATTTCAGTGCCCTGGGAATTAGTTCCAATGTTTGGCTCAAGTTTTCTGGCACTGAGCACAGGGCTCTGGCCTCAGGCCTGCACTGGGTCACCTTACAGCTGCACCTCAGGGCTACTTGCCAAGAAGCTGGTCTCACAGCAACCCTTCCCTGTGGCTTAGCACCAGAACATTGAGCCTGGATACCCAACCTGGCTGAAAGCAATTCACATGATTGCAATTCTATCCAGCAAGCGACTTGCAGGAGTCATCTCGTGTAGCATTGTAACACCCTCTGACATTTCTGGGAGAAAAATAAGACTCATGTTCATTAGTTTGTCTAGGAGTGGAAATGGGTGTTTCTCAAGGTTTAATTTATAGCTAGAAAGTTGTACATTGCTATAACCATCACATAACTGGGGAAGCGTGTCACTTAAAGTTTGTAGCAGCTCTTTGAAAAACGGGGAAGCTATCCTGGTTCATGAACCAGAAAGATAAGGGTTTGAAATGTGATCTTCCCACTAGCCAGGTGGAAGAGTTTGGGCAGTAAAGTTGGTCTTATTGTGCCTCCGTTTCCTCATATACAAAATACAATTTGGGCTCATTAAATGAATTCTAAGTCTCAGTCTTAACATTTTACTTTATGCATGAATATATATTTATAGTTTTCCTATTTTGGTGTAACCACTTGAAACTCATTCTCTTACCAGAGAAATCTAAATTTCCAAAAATCTCAAATATAGCACCTAAAAACAAAGAATTATAGAGTTTCAGCTGTAAAAGGTACTTAGATAATTTAGTCCAACTTCCTAATGTTATCATCTCCCTCTTCATCACCTTCCTTTCTTCGTTTTTTCAACAAATATTTTCTGAGTTCTGGTAAACACGGGGCATTGAGTTAAGTGCTAGTGACTAAGACTGAGTCCTCAGTGTTAAAGAACTTCCAGTACAGTAGAGACACACAAGTAAATAGGTGATTAAAATACAATGAAGTAAGTGAATAGAGGTGAGCATAGGGTACATGGGAAGACAGAGGCCAGTCTTGGGATGAGGGGTAGGAGTTAGGAAAGGGTTCCTGGAGAAATGACATCTTAGCTGAGACCAGGGGAGGGAGGGCAGTTTTCTAGGCAGAAAAGGAGCATGTGCCTTTGTATATCACAGAGGGACCCAGAGAGCAGTGAGGAGGATTGCCCAAGGGTATTCAATTGGCCAGTGGCAGAGCTGGCAGTAAAATGGAGCTCAGAACCCTAACTTGAAAATCATAGGCTCAGTTGAATGTCAGTGACACAAATTAAAAGTTCTTGGTTTTGTTTTTTGGTGCAGGTGAAACATCATAGTCCCTGCCTTTGCTGCCACCAACTTAATTCAGATCTGAGGCTCTTGCCTGGGCTCTAGGCTTAGGATTTCCTCTCTGGCTCTAGTGTCTTCAGCAGTAACTCATCAACACAACACAACCACATCACAGGCTTGTCATCTGAGAAGTACCACCACCAGTCTACTCTAGGGACGAGGATCTTTCAATTGCTTAGTGGCAAGGATGAATAAAGATCCTGGCTCTGATAGGCTTAGAAGACAAGTCTTTGTTAGTGATGGCTCAGTTATAGGATAGTTATGACATGATGATTGTCTTCATATATCTGAAGGATTGTAGGAGGAATTAGTTTATTCTGTGTTGGATGGAAGGGAAGAATAAGAACCAAATGGATATACAGGTTACAGCATTACAGGTAAATGTATTTTCCCTAAATAAGAACTTGAGGGCCAGGTATGGTGGCTCACACCTATAATCCCAGCTACTTGGGAGGCTGAAGTGGGAGGATAACTTGAGCCCAGGAGTTTGAGACCAGCCTGGGCAACATGGTGAAACCCTGTCTCTACAAAAAAAAATACAGAAATTAGCCAGCATGGTGGCTTGTGCCTGTAGTCTCAGATACTTGAAAGGCTGAGTGGGAGGATTGCTTGAGCCCAGGAAGTCGAGGCTGCAGTGAGCCGTGACTGCACCACTGCACTCCAGTCTGGGCGACAGAGGGAAAACCTGCTTCAATAAAAAAAAAAAAAGAACTTGAGGGTGGCTGTGTTGGCAAGCACTGAGTATCCCTATACCAAAAGTATTTAAAACAAGTGCAAAATGACCACTTTACTGGGATGTTGCAAAGGCAATTCATGCCTCTTATAAGACTTAGATTGTAGAGACCCTGATCAAATCCTTCCAACTCAGAGCTTCTGTAAGTTTATATTTTCACAGTTGCTCAGGCTGAGATCTAATTGTTCTAGTTTTTATCTATTCCTCACATAGTATGTACTCTCTGATCTAGTTAATTAGCATTTCAAGTACATTATTTTTATATTTATAGGCAAAAATATGCTTATTGCATACTGTAATATTTAGGGAGACAAATTTCTTTTCCTCAAAATGCATTAACATTTACTGCTAGGTATTGAAACTGCTATACTTACATGAGAAAATCAGCAATTTGGCACGTACACATCTGCGTACACCACACCCACATATTCAGTCTGATACATGCATACCACCTTATTTTAGGTATATTTCACTTGTGTATTTATATGATGTGGATACTAGCATCTATACTCTCACATGCCCAAAGTTAATTTAATACATTCCTTTCCCTTCAACCTTCGTTTTTTATTGTGTAAACTGTGTGGCTGAAATATCTGTTCCATTTGTCTAAATATATGCAGGGAATGAAAGGAAAGTATAGTCAGTGAAAACTGAAGATATTACTGGCAGTTCTGGCAGGTGCAATTTGGATTTTGTAAACTCCAAATTATTTTTGGAGAGCAGTGGTAAAAGATGATTTATATTGTTTTGTAAGGCAGGCTACTCTGTTGCCAACATAGTAAAATAAAACATATAATTTGTTTTTACTTGCTTTCCATGCATAGTGCATGTAATGTGTTATAAATCAAATATATTAATACTTTGTTTTAAACTAGAATTTGAATAATATATTACCTAAAGCCTAAAATATGTGTGTTTTAAAACAACGTAATAGTTCTTTCAAAAAGAGAAAAAGAATGCAAGCTCATTTTCTAAGTGTACAAAATCAAAAAACATTAAAAGGACCAGTCTAAAACGAGCTGGCTCTTCCCTAAGAGCCATGGAGCATAAATTCCTTTATCATATTGTGCAAAGGAATGTATCCTGTACTATCGCCTATATTCTACCTTACAGAAAAGCTTATG
Organism: Cacajao melanocephalus; assembly: GCA_963573385.1. NCBI lineage: Eukaryota > Metazoa > Chordata > Mammalia > Primates > Pitheciidae > Cacajao > Cacajao melanocephalus. The sequence goes on along the minus strand of CAUYLG010002108.1, from coordinate 3,537 downwards.
CTCAACTATGCTTTTTTAAAGAAAGGGATTCCACAGCTGCTGGTTATAACAGTTTATCGTGCACTGAGACAAATGCTGGGAGTGGCTTGGCCAGTCCCTAAGCACTTTGTGGGAAGTTAGAGAACTGCCTCTGGGACAGTGGCTTACTACCCTATGTGCAAAGGCTGAATATGTCATTTCTGTCAAGGCAATCCTGTGGAAGGCTTCTCCTCAAAGAGTCAGAATCATTGGTCCTCTGCACGTAAATGTAAAATTCTAGCCTTCTATTGTACTGATAGGGTAGAGAGAACCACCAAAATCAAAAGGCAGGACTTGAGGCAGCAGCCAGCCACTGTATATTAGCTGATAAACTTTTTTTTCTTTCCAGCTTTTTAAAATAAGATACAGATGTTTTCACTAATGATCTTTTTACAATACGGAATGCTAAAAGTAAGAGGACACCAGGCAAAATCCCCTGAAATCACAGCAGGGACACAGCCAGACCCCAGGTGGGGCACTGAACAGAAGAGGGTAGTAGTTCATTTTGAAAGGAAGAAAAGGACAACTGGGAGCAGAGGATGTGGCGAGTCTCCAAGCCTAGCAGCAGATGATGTAGAAAGTGCTACAGCTGCTTGCCGCACGTGCGCTAGTAGCCGCCTCCACTTCAGAGTAGGGGCAAATGTGTTTAGAGATGAAAGGCAACAGGGGGTAAGAAAAATGTACCTTCCATTTCTAACCAACTGCAATATAATCTTCACAAAGCTCATTCTATTCTTATGAAGTGGTTATTTTCAGGATTCAAATATAGGCAAAATATTAACCGGCAAACCCTATGTTTCTTAGCTGCAAGCACAACCAGATACTCCCAAATTACTGACAGCACCTTGTAATTTCTAAGGCAACTTCTAAGGACAAACTCGTAGTCGGACCCTTGAACATTAGAAATGGTAGCAATTTAGTAATGTGATAGTTCATGGCCTTGCCCAACTGTTTGTGAATTCAAAAAGTGTTTTGTCACATGTAACCTTAATGTTTATGTGCTTTAGGCCATATAATGACTTTAAGTCGTTATTTCTTGTTTTAGACTCAGTACACGTAAGGGTAGTTGACTCACCCACTCTGAGATGATTTCCTGGAACTCTGAATCCTACTGAACTCTGTACTATCCTAAGGATTGTACTATCCTCTGATTGACTTGAAATCCTACCCTGAGGAAATAAGTACATGAGTGGGGAGGGAGAAGCGGAGGGCTGGGCAGGTCAACTTCACTGACACCCCCATCTTTTCTTTAGGTTCCACAGGCATCCTAAAGAGTAGTTTTCAGCTCCTTGACAGCAGAGGACATTTACGATTGGACAAAGATGTTCTAATGACAAAAATGTCAGGAACTGAGAGAAGCAACAAAAGGGAAAAATGAAAGTTAACCATAACTGCATAGTTATTGGACTGTTTTAGAGATTAAAACATAAAACAGGCTCATACACAATTGGTAATTTTCCTGAAGTCACACAGACTTCAAATTAAGGTCTGTGAGACTCCAAAGCTGCTTTCTACTATCACAAAAATGGCATGGGGATCTCAGAATTCTATAAGGTTCTTCCCTTTTAAGGTTTACAAAATGCAGAGAATGCGTATATCACTGATTCAAAAAAGTTTAAGCCATTTCTTTTTTTCTTTTCGAGATGGAGTCTTGCTTTGTTGCCCAAGCTGGAGTGCAGTGGTGCCATCTCAGCTCACTGCAATCTCTGCCTCCTGGGTTCAAGCAATTCTCATGCCTCAGCCTCCCACGTGCACCATCACACCCAGCTAATTTTCGTATTTTTTAGTAGAGATGGGGTTTTAGCACGTTGGTAAGGTTGGTCTCAAATGCCTGACCTCAAGTGATCTGTCCACCTTGGCATCACAAAGTGCTGGGATTACAGGTGTCAGTCACTGCACCCAGCCAAGTTTAAGCATGTCTTAGGCTATATGCCTTCACAGGGTGGTGGCACTCTCCTGCAAATTCCAGTCAGCCACTCAATCACTTTAAGCCTGCTCCAAGGCCTCTGGCCAGGGGTGAGTGAAGGCATAGGACTGCATAATCTCCTAGCCTAATTAGGCATGACACAACTTTGAGTAGAAAATCAGGAAGGGGCAGTGGTCCAGAGAGTATGTTGTGATCCGAGCAGACTTAAAGATAACAAACACATTACTTAATTCAAAATGCTAAGTTCTGCTGAGATGTATTCTTACAAGCATGTTTAGAGAATTGAGATAATGTCACTGAGCAATTCAACTAATAGAATAATAATGCCAGCCTTCAGCATGAAGCCATATCCATAATCTGACCCCACTCTATCTACTTATAAAGTATATCGTTACTCCCCCAAACCTATCTGTTCCAGAGGTGATGTCTCCTCATTGCTTCCACATGCTTTCCTTGTTCCTGCCTTCATGCCCAGCTGATGTTGAATCCTAAGATGCCTCTTCTTTCCACCATGAACCCTATCCCATCTTTCAAGGCCCATCTCAAAACCCACCTTTCTACATCATTCGTCTTGAAAACTCCAGTCATAGTGGCCTCTAAAATCCTGACCAGCCATAACAATGTCTCCACTCAACATTTTCATATTTGATTATTTTCAACTTAGAACTACTTGCCTGTGAGCTCTGTTTATTCTCATTACCTCATCTTTGTAAATCCCGCCAGTCACCAGACTTCACACATCTTGAAGGCAGAGGCTCAGCTGACACGAAAATGACTGGCAAAAACATAGCAGTGTTTCCTAACCCCACATCTATTTCTTTACTTTGGTTTTAAACCAGATAGAAGGTGAGGAATGCTGTCCTTTAACACTCAATTAAATTGGCTCAAATCCTGTTTCTTTGTGCAGAGGGGGCCCTATATTCCTTCCTCACTGTCTGGGGACACAGGGAGGGAATAGGGATGGTTTACAATTTCTTTTCCTAATCACCGTTAGGTCAAAGCTCTTTACTTTTGTAGGCTTAGTTCAGAGACTGGAAGGAGCATATTGCTATCCTTGAGCCCAATATCTCTCAGACGTGAAACTCTGCTCTTTTTCTTTCTTCAGTAACATGGGCTGAAGCTGGAGTGATATCAACTTCGGCGAAAAGCCAGAAGTAAGGCATGTGTGTACTAGGTCTTCAAATATTAAAACTTTATTGTGGGTATTATTTGCTTTTGAAATTTTAGAAGAATATTTTGCATTAATTAACCCCTTATTATATAGAGTAGCATGCCAGAAATTTACTTGGAATTTTCTTTCCCATTTTAAAAATGACTGATTTATTGCTTGTGCTATAGTATTAGGTTGGTGCAAAAGTCATTGCGGTTTTTGCCATGACTTTCGATGGCAACGAAGAGTGAATGAAGCTGCTTCTTTCTTTTTTTTTTTTTCTTATTCCTGAATTCTTTTTTTTTTTTTTTTTAATTTTTATTGTATTTTAGGTTTTGGGGTACATGTGAAGAACATGCAAGATTGTTGCATAGGTACACACGTGGCAGTGTGATTTGCTGCTTTCCTCCCCTTCACCTATATCTGGCTTTTCTTCCCATGC
>CAUYLG010002107.1:0-65432 GCA_963573385.1 Cacajao melanocephalus | reverse complement strand
AATAAACAATGCCAAAAATTAGGCACTTGAGTGGACTGCAGGTTACAGCTGCCTAGATGCAGCAAATCACTCCATCCAGTTAATGAACAGACACTTTTCAAAAGAAGATATTTATGAGGCCAACAAACATATGAAAAAATGTTCATCATCACTGGTCATTAGAGAAATGAAAATCAAAACCACATTGAGATACCATCTCATGCCAGTTAGAATGCCAATTATTCAAAAATCTGGAGACAACAGATGCTGGAGAGGATGTGGAGAAATAGGAACACTTTTACACTGTTGGTGGGAGCGTAAATTAGTTCAACCATTGTGGAAGACAGTGTGGCGATTCCTCAAGGACCTAGAAATAGTAATTTCATTTCACCCAGCAATCCCATTACTGGGTATGTATCCAAAAGGACTATAAATTGTTCTATTATAAAGACACACGTACATGTTATGTTCATCGTGGCACTCTGCAATAGCAAAGACCTGGAACCAACCCAAATGCCCATCGATGGTAGACTGGACAAGGAAAATGTGGCACATATACACCATGGAATACTATGCAGCCATAAAAAATAATGAGTTCCTGTCCTTTGTAGGGACATGGATGAATCTGGAAACCATCATTTTCAGCAAACTGACACAAGAACAGAAAATCAAACACCACATGTTCTCACTCATAGGCGGGTGTTGAACAATGAGAACACATGGACACAGGGAGGGAAGCATCACACACTGGGGTTGGTTGGGGTGGAATAGGGAAGGACAGTGGAGGTTAGAGAGGTTGGGGAGGGATAACAGGGGAAGAAATGCCAGATATAGGTGATGGGGGGATGGAGGTAGCAAACTACATTGCCATGTATGTACCTATGCAACAATCCTGCATGTTCTGCACATGTACCCCAGAACTTAGTGTTGTATATACACACACACACACACATATATGTGTATATATACATGTGTGTATGTATATATATATGAAAAGAAACAAAGAAGAGAAAAAAGTAAAAGAAAATACCAGTGGGTGAAGTCTTAGGAATCAAGGAAGGAGAGAATTTCAGGATAGAACGTTGGTCATTCAGTTGATGATCAGTTGGTAATTAATTGGATGCCATTGGCTTGAAAGAAAGTTTCAGTGATGTTGTGGGGCTGAAAGTGTATTTCAGTGGGTTGATGAACAGCTGACTCATTCAATACAAAGAACCATTTTAGTAGACAAATGTGGAAAACAAGAAAAACATTTTACTACTCATTTCTAAACTGTAGTAAAACTTCTACTAGATAGTCAGGTAGAAAGACCAGGCAGTTTGCCATGGAGACACTGAATGGGGCCTTCTAAGTATATACAGCCCTGACTTCAGCCCAGTTCTATGAGAAGTTGACACTGAATGCTAAGAAATAGCATCAAGAGTGGACATGTCAGTCAGAAGGGGCAATATACATGACCTGTCTATTATCCTACATTCCAAATGGGTAAAACCAACAGCAAGTACTCCTTTGTCATTCATTTTGTTCAAGGCTTTATTAACTATCAAATCATATTAAACCATGAGTTATTAAACATACTAAACTAAGAAATATAAACATTTGTAAGAATCAAAATAGTAAGTTATGATGATGACAGCTGCCTTTTCCCATCTGCATGCCATTTCTGTTTGCCAAGAGCCAGAAGAAAACAGTTTGAAATTTGTTAATATATGATTCCTGAATATCTGTACTTTTTAAAAATCAAAATACTTTGAGGTATTGCAAAAAGTTGCGCAGACATTACTATCTCAATATTCCCTCACTGAATGACCTTTAAACTGTCAGTCTTAATGTTTATCCCCAGCTGCACTGCCACAGAAGGCTTCCAGAGGAAAAGTGCAATTGTGATTTCTTGACAACCACAGATAATTACTACTACTATTTGAATCCAAAGGAATAATCTCTGCTCTGCCTTTCTTTTGTTTAGCAGAAAAGAACTACTTACATCCCAACTTTCCTTATATTTTCAATTCAAAGCATTATCAGAACTACCAAAATCACATGCAGCCTAGGGTATTCTCTTATTCACTATAATCAATACTGAACAGTGGAAAAAATACTTTTAATGGCATAAAATGAACAAACTTAGTGCCAAGTACAAAGGCATGTGTTTAGCATAATAATCTCCCCTCTTTCCCAAGACACTTCCAAAATGTTGGCATGACTGCATGTCACCCACAACTCTGGAGTCTCAGAGAGGATGGATTAATGATGGGCTGCAAGTGGAATCTATTAATTTCCTTCCTTAGATGGCAGGGTTCTTCTGCCTTCTCACTGTAGTATTCATTCACTCATTCATTAATTGACATAAGAAAAAATTTATTGAAAATCAATTTCACCCAATATTTAATTTTTTAGGACCGTGAGCACTCAGAAGAGTAAAATAATTTCTGCAGTCATTATAGTAGGGAAAGGTGTAAAAACAGTTGAGAACTACAGCCTGAAAATTTTTCAGTAAGAACATTTTTCTTCTGTCACTCAGGCTGGAAAGCAATGGTATGATTATAACTCATTTTAACTTCAAACTCCTAGGCTCCAAGCAATCCTTCTGCCTCAGCCTTCCAAGTATCTAGGGCTACAGGCACATGACACGATGCTTAATTTTGTGTGTGTGTGTGTGTGTGTGTGTGTGTGTGTGTGTGTGTTTTAATTTTGTGCAGAGATGGGGGTCTTACTATGTTGCCCAGTATGGTCTCGAACTTCTGGCCTCAAGTGCTCCTCCTGCCTTGGACTTGCAAAGCACTGGGATTACAAGTGTAAGCCACTACACCTGGCCTATTTAACTGAATACCTACTACATGTCAGATTCTGGGTTAAGTCTTGAATCAGAAAAAAAAAATCAAATTTACAACTCCAAGGAGTTTAATTAATCATATAGTCCTGATCTTGTCATGACACATCTCCTGCCTAATCCTAGTTGATCACCCTGCTTCAGCCTCTAAGCCTCATAACTGGCCAAAAGGCCCAGGCTGGCTCTCACTTCAGCACCTTTATACAATGCTGCCTTTGGTGGAAATACTCTTCCTCCAGATAGCATCGTGTCTTGTTCTCTTATTTTATCCAGTTATCTTTTTAAATATCTTCTCACAGTAGTCTCTCTAATAGTCTTTTTCAAGATAAAAGGATGACATGTTCCCTTGTCGTGTTTCAAATGTTTGTCTTCAAAATATTTATTGCTACTGAAATTATACTATATGTGTTTTTTTTTTTTAATTTTCATGTCTCACACACCAGAATACAGATACCATTAAGGCAGGAACTCAGTTTATTAGTCGTTAAAGCTTAGAAGAATGCCTGGTATGAGGTAGGCTCCTCCTATACATCTGATGACACAATAAATGAATTACATGGAAATTTAGTTATACACTGAGATGCTGTGCTAGGAGAGTCCAGGATGTTATAAGAGCATAATAGATGTGGGGGTAGGGGAGAAATCTGAAAGGTCCCCCAAAGGAATGACATTGTGACAGGTAAGTTTAGGTCTGAAGAATGTCAACCAGCAAAAGGACAAAATTATCATGATTCATGGAATCTATATGAAGATAAATGTAATGAGTGATTTAATCAATCTCTGAAAATGATAATATATAATCCATGTAAAAATAATAGCTAATATTTATTGTGAATTCACAATGTTCCAGGCATTATTCTAAGTGCTTACCTGAATAAACACATTTACTTTTCTCAGTAACCCTTAGGAATAGACGCAATCATCATCCCCAATTTACAGATGAGAAATCTAAAATAGAGAGGGGAGAAGTAACTTATTAATCATTACATGCACAGCAAGTGCTAGAGTTAAAATTTGAACACTTGGTCTGTGGCTGCAGGTCCTGCGTCCTTAATCACTATTCCGTGGGAAGACTGAATATAGTGAAAATAAGTTAATTCTTTCCAAATTAACTAAGAAATTTCATGCAATTCTCAGTAGGGCTTTAGGAGAGCTCAAATGTGCAGGGAAGAGAATCTAAGAAAGAGAGTCTGAAGTTAATTTGCAATGAATAGCCAGTATGAAAAGCTAAAAGTTTGAGAAAACCATTTGCTTAGGATGTCAACCATGAAATACATATTCAAAGGCTGGAAGAAAATATTGCCAACAGAGGTCACCCCCTTTTGAAGATTATGGATGGTTTTGCTTTCTTTTTTATGCCATAATTGTCCGTATGTTCTCATTTTTTTAATTTAATAGTCATGAAATTACAAACCACTTCATAATAATGTGAAACCTTAAGAATAAAATAAAATTAACAGCCTCAAATAATTCCACTTTGATTGATAAAGTTATTTTGAATATTTACAAATGATAACATCAAGACAAAGTCCTAACTAAACAAATCTATACTGCATAGGGACAAAATAAATGAAGAAGAAGTACATGGCCTAGAACGTCCAGCAATTCAAAAGCACAGGAAATTTACTAGTCTGGAGTAATTACAATAAACACTTGATTAATATATAAACAGTGTGAATTTCAGGCTTTGTGAAAATCCAGAGCCTTATTTCTGTCTGGCACAAATATTAATATAAATGACTTGTATTGACAAATACAAGTACCAGCACATTTGCTTTATTGAACATATAAAATGTTATTTGACATCAGCACATTGCTTGTATACTAACTATATGGTTAAGGCACTACATTTTTGTAATTATGCTCTTTTTAAATTATTTATTTAGGAAAAATATATCTCATAGACAACACAATAATTTTCTCTGTCTTTTCTGTGCCAAACTTACTGATGAGAGACATAGGAATGAATGTGGTTTTATGTTTTATAAAAGCACAAGTCAAATTGCAATGAGGTTACTCAGAAAATAAACACATAAATTGTGTATCAAATACATACCAGATATGAAACATAATGCTAGACACTACCATGTAATCAATTTCTGAGTCTCATGTAAAATCAACCATTTTATTCATAATTACAGATTACTTTAGATTCCATATACTTAAGTATAATTCTATGAAATTCTTACAGAATGAACTACAATGATAGTATTGATGCAAAAGTGAATGTGACAATTCAAAATGTGATATATATAGAATACTAAATTGTATCCCATTTTTTACTTTGATATGACTGCATTAAATAATTTTAATATTTCTTTCTTTTTTTTTTTGAGACAGAGTCTCACTCTGTTGCCCGGGTTGGAGTGCAGTGGCGCAAGCTCGACTCACTCCAACTCCCACCTGCTGGGTTTAGGCAATTCTCCAGCCTCAGCCTCCCGAGTAGCTGGGACTACAGGCCCCCACCACTGTGTTCAGCTAATTTTTTTGTATTTTTAGTAGAGATGGGTTTTCACCATGCTGGCCAGGCTGGTCTCAAACTCTTGACTGCCTGTCTCGGCCTCCCAAAGGGCTGGGATTACAGGAGTGAGCCACCGTGCCCAGCTTAATATTTCTTAAAACATCACTTTTAGTAAAAGTGTATAGCTTATAATATATCTGTAATTAGTGGTCTATATGGAGAGTATAGATATAAATATAGTGATAGATACTTTAAGAATATATATATATATATATATATATATATATAAATAAAATGTCTGTCTGTATATCTACAGATCTACAGAGAAAGAAAATTCCCGTAACTCCAGTTGCTGTTGCTACCCATAATTTACAGATAACAAAAAGCTTAGAGAAAGACTGGTTAAAGTAATTCATTCAAGTTCTCACAGCAGTATGTGGTAGAGACAAGTACGGTAATGAAACAGTCTGCTGTAGAGTTCATAATCTTCACCAAATTGATACGCTGCTCAGGTTAGTAAAAATTTGAACTGCCAAGGTAATTGAGATATCAGGATTGTTTGTTAGCTCATTTACCAGAATTTTAGTGATTTCATATTATTTTACATTGGGATTTTCCATTGACTTGAGACAGAAAAAGCTAGAACCCTCAGATATTGTAAGCGACTGAAAGATATGACATTTGTAAGATCATTTCCCACAAAACCTGGACCTTACTATACATTCAATAAATGTGAACCACTGTTATTGTGGCTGTTACTCTATAACTCCTATAATTTATTAAAGTCTTACATTAGACTTTTCCAGGAGCTTACCTGATTTTTAGACTCCTATATTGTTCATAAAGAGAATGCTTAACCCTGAGATATACAGAATGATAGTATTGGAGTCTTGTCTTTTTCCTCTTGCAATGTAGGAAATCTTGGCTCTATAAGAATACTAACTGATGGAATACTATGCATCCATAAAAAGGGATGAGTTCATGTCCTTTGCAGGGATTTGGATGAAGCTGGTAATCATCTTTCTCAGCAAGCTAACACAGGAACAGAAAACCAAATACTGCGTATTCTCACTCATAAATAGAAGTTGAACAATGAGAACACATGGACACAGGGAGGGCAACATCATATATTGGGGCCTGTTGGGCAGTGGGGGACTAGGGGAGGGATAGCATTAGGAGGAATAGCTATTGTAGATGGTGGGTTAATAAATACAGCAAACCATCATGGCACGTGTATATCTATGTAACAAACCTGCATGTTCTGCACATGTATCCCAGAACTTAAAGTATAATAATAATAAGAATAAAAGAACACTAACAGATTTTATAACTTCCAATGGGGCTATCTAGTGCAAGCACCATTGTTTTTTTTTTGTCTGGATTACTACAATAGCCACTTAACTGCTGTTCCATCTTGAACTCTTCCTTTTTATACTATATTCTCAGCATGGAAGCAAGAGCAATAATTTTAAAATGTAAGTCAGTTCACATTAGTTTTCTTTATAAAACCCAGAAACTTTACAATGGCTTTAAGGTCCCATATCACGTGGCTTCCTCCCATTACTTGCACTACTTGCTCACAACAATTTGGCACACTGAGCTCCTTGTACTTTCTTAAATACTCAAAGGTGTTGCCTTCTTAGGGATTCCATATTTGCTTTTCTCTCTGACTCCAAAGTTCTTAATGCATATAACTCCATGGCTTAGTTTCTCATGTGCTGCCAAGTTCTAGCTTGAAAATATTATCTCCTCACTGATGTCAAACATGATAACTCTATTTAAAATTGCAAATTATATGCCCCTTCTTCCCAACCTGTCATTCTAGATGTTCTCATCCTGTTCTATACATATTTTTCCATTCAGTTTATCACCTTATAACACGCCATATAATGCAATTATTTAGTGCTTATTATATAGTTGATTGTGTTTCCCCCTAAGATAAGCTTCGACAAGGGCAAGAATCTCTCAGTTATTCAGGAAACATATTTATTTTCCAAATTTACATAGTTTTATAATCTCCTGATCAAAAAGTAGGAAAGAGAAATGAGAGTGGATTACAACTATCCACCAAAAAATAATTATACTATAAACTGATAAAGCCAGAAAATGTTGGCAGATACTGAGACCAGTTATGTGAATGTTAGAACTTGCTGTTGTGTCTTGAGGTGGCAACTAATATTATCTGCTATTTCATGAATTAAAGCATGTGAGAGGGTTGGGAGGACTTCATTTTGCATATGTGTAGAAGAAAGATGCATATATTTTCATTTGGAAAAGATGAAGAAAAGAAGATGGTAATGGCTCAAAAGGAAATGTAATAAGCTATAATTTTGGAATAAAAATGGCAGACTAAAAATTAACAAAAGTAGAATGATGGAAATGAAAAAGGAAGAAAGAAAAGGTGAAATAAGCAGGAACATAAAAGTAGAGAACATGTAGACTCCTGAGTTTGGCATGCCGCATTCACAGAGACTGAGGTTCCATTTAGCAAGTCAGAAGAGAGGAGGAAAGGCTATTATTCTCATGGCTATGAATAATTACTTCAGTTTTGCCCCCACTTCACAAAATGAAATATCAATAAAACAATATGGAATATATAATAAATGTTGCCCCCACTTTGGTCCTATCTAAGTAACTGATAAAACCTTCCACTATATGCAGGTGTTTATATAAGGTTCTTTAATTTTTAGGCAATGTATGCCATGACTTCTTCCAAATTAAGAACAAACTTCATAAATATTTTTAGATCAATGTTACACAATTTTCAGGAATTTCAAATTAATTATAGGTATAGCACATGTCATTCTCACTTAACATAAATTCACATGTGAGATTAAGATAAAATCATGTTTTAAAAATAGACTTAACTGAATCTAAAATGTGCCAAAGACAAGAGTCATAATATCTGTGTCATTAATCTCTTTTATTTGAGCATTTCTACAAATAGAAAATTTAAATTAAAGTTCTTCCCTTTGAGCTGCCATGCTATTTTTCTAGTCTCACCTACAGTTGGGCATATGCATTTTATCAAACAACTGGCTTATTTGGTTGTTATGCAATGTGTCTCAAATCACAGTACTATTCAAAAAATGGATTCAATGAGCATAAAAATCTTCCTATCAGCTACAAGTCCAGAATCTCGTATCTCTCTCTCTGTCCTTTTGTGATTATAACAGGATGATAACAATCACAAAAGGACAGAGAGAGAGACATGAGATTAAAGCTGTAAAAGACAACCTGTTTTCTGCTATTTATGTGACCGTATAATGAAAATTACCTTGATGAAGTTAATTTATGGTGTAATATTTTAATGGTGGTGAGTATACCAATACAAAAGCTCAGAGTAAAATATTTTCTGCAATTTATCTGCCATTATACACACTCAAACCAAAGATGCCATCACATCTATCTGTAACAATATGATTATCTATCATCCTTGTCATTATCATTCTGGTCAGTCAAACTCACCAGGTCTGAAAAAATAAAGTCTAACAACATAATGAAGATTTAAATTTCATCTGACTTGTAAATATATATCCCAAGAAAAGTACATAACAATGATATTTTAGTTGTAACTGAAGCAATAACAAAAATCTTTAAGATGCCTTACGCAATTTTGCCAAAACTTAATACACTGAAAAATAGAAAATTATGACCTATGGCCCAAACTGCATTTATAATCACATAGCAGTAATATCTGTCCTCTAATCTTCTCCTCAGCTATACTATCGCTGACTGCTCCCCTTAATCTAAAATTCCATGCCCGTTCTCCAGTGAGAGCCCAGTAGCATTCCCTATACACTTCTATTAGTGGTATACATTGTGGTAATGCTTACAATCCTTTATCATTTCATTAGTTCCCCACACTACACTGTAAAATACTTTAGGAACAGAAACTAGTTTAATTTTTGAGACGATATTTGCCTGCTTGCCAAAAGTTGAACCCCTGTAACTCATTGGTAGCAGAGTCCTGATTATATTCTAGGTTCAACCATGGATGAGTGATGGCTTTCCTGGACCAGGGGAAACCATGGATTATAACTACATGTTATAGTTCCCTTCAGTTTCTAATGACTGGTTTAGGTATAGGTGTTAGACACAAAGTTGGCCAATGAGAACAGAGGGGAAGCCTGCTGGGTGGCTTCTGAAGAAATATTTAATATGCCTTAAAAAACACACACACAAGAATTGACTACTGCTTCTTTGAAGACTTTGGAGTCTACATGTGACATCTGTAACAGCGGCAATGACTTAGCAATTGTAAAGGAAGTTTGCCAGAGAAAATAAAGATAGAAAAACCTGGTTTCTTGGCTATATTTTTTTGCTCTTGAACCACCATTCCCAGAGTCATGTGTCTTCTTGGTAGGAAAGATAATTCAATTTTCTCTATGTTTAAGCCAATATGTTGGTGTTTTCTGACACTTGAAGTCAGAGGTGTCCTACATGACATGGATTTTTCCTCAGAAATGGTAAATGAATATTAAATGCTATGTTTTCCTGCAGGATGTGAATGTTACATGGGAAAATTTCATGGAAATATTATCTTACGCATTAGTGAAGGACATTATAGGATTTCTGAAATTCCACTCTCAATATGAACTTTCAATAATATTCTAACAAGTGCAGTGCATTATAACAATGATGGGTTGAATCCACAAGGTATTTATCCTTCGTCTTATTAACAATAAATTTTTAGATTGAGGAGAAAAAAAAGCAGGATATTAAATTCCTGTTACTTTTAATTTTTAGTACTGAATGAAAGGTACAGTTAAATGTGTAAAGCAAACCTCACTAAGTATTTCTGTTTAGATTCTGATATTAAAAGATAAAACCTCAATAGTTGTTTATAATGTTTCCTTTCTGACATTCAAATTTAATTAACAGTCTCTTGATGCTAGACAGTGTGGTTTATTTTCAAATACTGGTTTATAAAGAGCAGAGTCACAGAGAGCCACAGATGAGGTAGGATATTTTATCAAATTCTTCACAAAGAAAATATAGCACAATGCTCAGATTGGGACTTTTTCCTTTTAAGTCAAATGCCATCATCTTTCTAGACTATTACCAGGCAAGAAGAAAGAGACTGTATATGTGACAGACAGCATTGTCATTTTGTTTGCAGCCAGTGGATAAGTAGAAAATTGAAAATACATCGGTGTAAGAAGAAGCTTTGTGATTTCTATGCAAATCTCTTCTGCATGCGTTTATTATTCAAATCATCATTTTAATCAGGTTTCTTTAGAAGGTTTCAAAATAAATAATCAAGGATAACTAGAAAAAATCAGAAACAATGATGAGATCAGAACCAAAATACATGCAACTATAAAGTTTCCCTTCAGAATTATTTTTCCTCTGGTTAAAGACATACAAGAATCTGCCACTAGTTAGAAATCCTTATGTTATTAATACGTGAAATGTGAAAGAGCTAGTAAATAGCTAAACCTTAAAGTGTTTATACTTTTTCAGCCATCAGTTCTATAACTGAAAATGTATTACAAATTATTAGTGTTGAAAAATTTTTAGTAATATGTCTATCACAGCATTATAATAAAACATCTTAACATCAGAATACTTGTCAAACTGTGGGTGACATGGTCACAAAAAAATTGTTAGATTGTAAATTCACCGAGTATATGGGCCACGTCCATCTTCCTCACCTGTACCAGCACATTGTCTGGTATAGATTAAATGCTAAGGAATCATGATTCGTTCACTCACTCTTGCATTCTACTCATTCATTCCAGGACCATGTTTTTTGTTTTGTTTTTGTTTTGTTTTCTTTTGAGATGGAGTCTCACTCTGTGGCCCAGGTTGGAGTGCAGTGGTGTGATCTCAGCTCACTGCAACCTCTGCCTCCCAGGTTCAAGCGATTTTCCTGCCTCAGCCTCCCAAGGAGTTGGGATTACAGGCGTGTGCCACCACAAGTGGCTAATTTTTGTATTTTTAGTAGAGATGGGGTTTCGCCATGTTGGCCAGGCTGGTCTCTAACTCCTGACCTCAGGTGATCCACTTGCCTTGGCCTTCCAAAGTACTGGGATTACAGGCGTGAGCCACTGCGCCCGGCCCCTAAGGACATGTATTAAGCCTTGCATCCACTTCAAGAACTATTCTAGGCACTGGTGATATCAGACAGATTAAAATAAAATTTTGTCTTTAAAGGGCTGGGGCTGGTGATACAGTTGCTGAAACAGATGGGGTAGAAAAGAAGAAAAACATGTAAAAGAATGATAAAGTACTAATGCTCCTCAGGTATCCGATGCTGGTTTATGGAGTAGATTGTGGAAATATATATATATATATATTTCCTTGGCAAAGTGATAAAGATTAAAAACAAAAGAAGTGGAATTCACTTGATTCAAAGAACAAGGGGAAGTCAGGGCTGCTACCTGAGAAAATCAGTCACATAGGTGGGAAGACAGATCTCTGCTTCACAAAGTCACAAAGTCAAGGAGGGTGGGGGATTTGGAAAAGGGTTTGACAAAGAAGAACCCCAACAAATATGTGTTGAGCGGCTGTAGCAAGGACACAGGAGAGAATAATTTAGTGATACACACTTCTTCATGTTGGACACTTTCTGGAGATGTTTTGCCTAGGTTCTCCTGACTTCTTGTTGTTGTTGCTGCTGTTTAGATTGGTGATATGAATGCAAATGAGATATATTGCAGGCTGAACTAATCCTCGCCACTGCTAAAGCCTAAACCCCAGTTTGATGTTCAAAATTCCATAAAGGAGAGAGATTTTTCTGGCGCACAGCCAGCAAAAGGGGAGTGAGCTTCAGTGTCTACTCCATACGGAGAAGGCCTATGTGAGCAAAGCAGGAAGCCTTGATAAATGTCACCCTGTATTCTTTCTATTTACTTTTCATCTGAGAAGATTTGGGGAGGGGAACAGGAACAAACTTCAAACATAGCATATCTCCTGAGATGTTCCAATATAAAGAATAACAAAAGAAAAAATACCAAGCAGTTTAATTTATTTTGATTTTCATAAATCCCACCATTGCTTTGACTTACTTTGTTTTAACATGATAATAAGACTATCATAGGGCAAAATAATTTGGTATTTGAATTCAGAAATGAAATTTAGAAGTGAAATTGCAGAAGGCATTGATAAGGGGTTTGTTAACATACCGTAGTCCTCAATAGAAATCATATTAACACATATGAAGAATTATCATTAAAATATTTTCATTCAATTTTTCCTTTTGAATGCTTACTTAATACCCAATTATGCCATAGAATGTGTGTGTGTTTATATCGTTTTGATTGAGTAGTAAGGGCTACAAATGTGAAACATTGAAATCATGAAAGCTTCCATGGGCTCTTCCACAGAACTTTGTGCCACTCATAATAAAATCCAATAATTAATTTTAGACTCACAGCATTCAGAGTTCAAAATTTATTTATTTTTCACACTGTCTGTAAATAAAGTTTTATTGAATACAGAACTAAGTGTAAAACAGAAAACTATAACCTCCTATCAGAGGAGAAGATAACAGAAGAGAAAATCTAGATGACTTTGGCTATGGCTGTGACTTCTTTTAAGTTTCAGAATACATGTGCAGAACATGCAGGTTTGTTACATAGTTATATGTGTGCCATGGTGGTTTGCTGCACCTATTGACCTGTCCTATAAGTTCCTTCCCCTCACCGCCCCCCCCCCCCAACAAACTCTGGTGTGTGTTGTTCCCCTCCCTGTGTCCGTGTGGGTTTTCATTGTTCAACTTGCACTTACGAGTGAGAACATGCAGTGTTTGGTTTTCTGTTCTTCTGTTAGTTTGCTGAGGATGATGGTTTCCAGCTTCATCCATGTCCCTGGACAGTACATGATCTTATTTCTTTTTATGGCTGCATAGTATTCCATGGTGTATGTGTACCACATTTTCTTTATCCAGTCTATCATTGATGGGCATTTGAGTTGGTTCTATGTCTTTGCTATTGTAAATAGTGCTGCAATAAACATACGTGTGCATGTGTCTTTACGGCAGAATAATTTAAATTCCTTTGGGTATATATGCAGTAATGTAATTGCTGGATCAAATGGCATTTTCTGGTTCTAGATCCTTGCAAAATCACCATGCTGTCTTCCACAATGGTTGAGCTAATTTACATTCCCACCAACAGTGTAAAAGCGTTCCTATTTCTCCACAGCCCACCACCATTTATTGTTTCTTGACTTTAATAATCACCATCTGACTGGTGTGAGATGGCATCTGATTGTGGTTTTGATTTGCCATTTCAGAGTTCAAAATTTATACAAGGTTGCAACTTACAGAAGTCATACACAAGCAACCAATAAATTTCTATATCTCCACTCAAAGTCAATTTTGGCAACGGGTCTTTTGATCACAATACTTTCTTTCTCAGAATATTAAATTAGTTCAAATTATATATTTCACATTATGTTGTTTTATATTTGATTTTTAAAAATATTCTAAAAAGTTGTTCAATATTAATTATCAACTAGAACAATCACACTTGCCATTTTGGCTATTTCTTTTAGTGAACTTAATATTGTGATTTAATATAATACTATAAATATATCAAGCACAAAGAAGAAACTGTTTTCCTAAAAAAAGACGTTAAGTTAGAGAATTTTTCTCCATAATTGTTTTCTGATTATAAAGTATCAAGTATATAAATCTAGGAACACTAGGAATTTGTATGGGTCTTGGAAATGTATCAAAACTCTGATGAGAGAGCAGTTTTCTAATATAATCTGGGTTTTGATATAGGAGAACTGCTTGGAAAAAGATTGCTTATGAAAGTCCAAGTGCATTCATATGCTTTCACAGCACTCTAAATATATTCCTATTTATTAATTGTACTACTACATATTGAAATGCTTGAATTGTTATAGTAGTCACATACTATTAACCAATTATTAATCTTAAAATTATCGTATATAAAAGATGTACTATGAAACAAACAGAAAAGGAGGGAAAACGACTGAGGAGAAGGCCCTGGTTCTAGTTCCGGGGCATTATGAAGCTATGGAAACCTGGGCAAGCCACTTACTGCCTTTTGATCTCAGATTCTTTGTCCACAATATGAATAGTTTAATCACACAAGTTTTAAAATCAAAATTTCACAAATTTTCTGATTTTGAATTTCTATTTCTCACATATAATATGGATTTTACTGTTTTTTAAAATGGAGAACTATAAAGATAAAGAAAATAATCTCATCTTTTATATTTACCATTTCTTATTAAGAAAAATTAATTCCTCTGTGTACTTGAAAACATATCTGGATTAATCAGGACGTTCTTTTTCTAGCCCATCAAAGGAAAGTTAAAAGCCTTGACTATGCGCAGATCATAGATACAGTATGCTACATTTATGTATCTAGGTTACAAGAATCTGAAAATAGATTTTATACATACGTGAAATTATGTAGCATTGTTATTTCTATGTCTGGCTTATTTCACTCAGAATTATGTCCTCCAAGTTCATCCATGTTGTCACAAATGGCAGTATTTTCTTCTTTTTTAAGGTTAAATAATATTTGTGTGTGTGTGTGTGTGTGTGTGTGTGTGTTGTACCTCACAATTATTTTATCCATTCATCTGTCCATGAGCCCAAGCTTTTTTCATATTTTGGCCATTGTAAATAATGGTGCAATGAAGACTGGAGTGCAGATATCTCTTCAAGTTACTGATTTTATTTTCTTTGGTTGTAAACCCAGAAGAAGGTATATGCTAGGTCATACAGCAGTTCTATTTTTAGTTTTTATTTTGGATACCTCTATATTGTCTCCAATAATGGCTGTACGAATTTACATTCCTATCAACAGTGTGCAAGGGTTCCCTTTTCTCAACACTCTTGCCAACATTTATTATCAATTGAGTTTTTTATAATAGCCAGCCAACAGGCATAAAGTGATAACTCACCTGTGGTTTTGATTTGCATTTTCATGATTATTGGTGAGGATTAGTAATGTTGAGCACCTTTTCATATACCTGTTTGCCATTTGTATGTCTTCTTTGGAAAAATGTTAATTCAGATCCTTTTCCCATTTTAAATTGGATTTTTTTTCTTTTACTATTGAATTGTTTGAATTTCTTATATATTTTTAATATTAAACATATATTTAGATACCCTTATCAGATATGTAGTTCATAAATATTTTTCCCAATCTGTAGGGTTTCCTTTTGTTTGGTGATTACTTCCTTTGCTGCACATAATCTTACTTATATGTGGAATCTAAAAAATAAAATGAAAGGAAGAAGATAAAAAGGCAAATACATAGAAACAGTACAACACTGGGGAAGAAATGTATAGATATAGTTCAAAGAGTACAAACTTGCATTTATGTAGAATAAGTAAGTCTAAAATAGGAAAACCATAGTTAACAGTATTGTATTATTGGATATTGTTATTGTGTATTGTATATTGAAAATGTGCTAAAAGAGTAGATTTTAAGTGCTCTTACCATTCACAAAAAGAGGTATCTACAGAAGGTAATGAATATGTAAAATTGCTTACATGTAGTAAGCATTTCACTATGTATATGTATACCAAAACATCATGTTGTATAACTCAAATTTATATGATAAAAATTTAGCACAGCCATGAGTGATCTATGGAGCCCTAACAACATACAGTCAGAAACTTGTCAATAAGAGGAAAAATATAACACATAGATTGTCAAATTAGGGCTAATATGCAGAATATTTTCTGGTTGTGGAAATGGGGGAGGAAACTGCCTTTTCTCTCACTTCAAATGTCCATGGGAGGGGCTCCATTGAGTAACATTCCTGGCCTCTCTCTGCAAATCACTCATCCCTTCCTGTAAAGAGCAGTGTAAGTTACCTGATTGATGAATTTGGAAGAAAGGAAGATCATGCTTGGCTTAGCTCCCTCCCCTTTGCAGATCATAGACTATCTCCTGTGTACTACAAGGCTTGCATCTATAATAAAAGCAGAATTTTGTCCAGAACAGTTTCAGGCAGCTTCAGACCTGGTGGCCAATTGTGTCCAATCCAGGAGAGATGTATGTATAGGACTACATGGCCCAGATCGCACATCTAAGTTTTATGAATAATAAAGTGACATACTGATTAATATCCTTCTGGTGAACCTTTGAGTAAATCTTAAATAGTTCTTAACTTAATTGGCATAGAGGAGAAGTATTAATTTGGCAAGCTAAAATGACAGCAAATAGCATGTTAGATACCTCATATTTTTTTCATTCCTTTATTCAGTCTACATCCAACCAATAGTTAATCACCAGAAAATGAAAGAGACAGACATGATTACTACTCTCCATTAAGTCTATATTCCAATGAGAGGAAACAGGCAAAAACAAGTAAACAAATAAGTAAAATAATTGTAGACGTGTTAGGCACAATGATGGGTCTCCAAAGATGCCCACATTCTAATCCCCATATTCCATGAATATGTTGTTATGTGGCAAAGGGGAATTAAGATTGCAGATGAAATAAAAGTTGCTAATCTACTGACCTTGAGATGGGGAAATATTTTTCTGCATTATCCAGTGAGACAATATAAGAAGAGAATTTTAAATGTTGAAGAGGAAGGCAGAAAACCCAGAGTCAGAGTGATGCCATGTGAGAAAGACTCAACCAGTCTTTTTCTGGCTTTGAAGACTGAGGAAGGGACCATGAGCCAAGGAAGGGAGGCTGCCTTTAGAAGCTGGAAAAATAAAAGGGGAGTGGTTCTCCACAAAGGAACATAGCCCTACCAACTCTTTGATTTTAGTCCAGTGAAATCCATTTCAGACTTCTGTGTGTAAGAATTATAAAATAATACAAACTTTGTAAAGAGGAAGTATTATGCCCACTGAGGTTTATCCAAGGTATGATTCTTGCTAATTGGAAACTTTTCTCAAAGACTTGGAACCAACCCAAATGCCCATCACTGTTAAGACTGGAAAAAGAAAATGGGACACATATACACCATGGAATACTATGGAATACTATGCAGCCATAAAAAGGATGAGTTCATGCCCTTTGCAGGGACCTGGATGAAGCTGGAAACCATCATTCTCAGCAAACTAACACAAGAACGGAAAATCAAACACTGAATCTTCTCACTTATAAGTGGGAGTTAACAATGAGAACACATAACGTCACACACCAGGGCCTGTCAGGGGGTGAGAGGCTAGGGAAGGGATAGCATTACGAGAAATACCTAATGTAGATGATGGGTTGATGGGTGCAGCAAACCACCATGGCACGTGTATACCTATATAACAAACCTGCACATTCTGCACATGTATTGCAGAACTTAAAGTATATATATAAAAAAAAAACTTTTCTAAATTATCTCACCATGATGACTTGAAGTCTGATATTTGACATTGGCAATTTTTAACAATCACTATGGGACTGAATTTTTTTAAAAAATATAATACATTTGTGTTCTTTTAAGCTACTAATCTTGTCATACTTGTTACAGCAGCAATAGATAACTAATACAGCAGCAATAAGTTCTATTGAGACATCTGTAATCATAATGGAATAGAGTATAACTTGGAGTGAGATGGGTGAGCTACCATGTATGTGGTAGTTCAGGCAAGCTGGCTAAAATTTTTAAAACTATTTCTAATTTTAATCATTTTAGAAAGTCTATAAACTTTCCTGCTGGTCACATGCCACCATAATGAATATGTTTTGTCCAATAGGTATTATGGGATGGGTAACGAAAGCCCATGAGATTTTCAGTAACCAACAACAACTTTGAGATCCTCCCCTTTCCTTCCACTAAAATGGTAAAGTTTTAAAAAATCTCGTAAGTACTCTGCACCAACTGTTTGTACCGCTGGAGCTATGATGCTAAACATAGCTAATCATCAGAGAAATGCAAATCGTCAGGGAAAATCACATGATAAAAAGATATTATATCACTCAAGTTAAAATGGCTTTCATCAAAAAGACAGAAAATAACAAATGCTGGCAAGGAGACAGAAAAAGGGGAAAGCTCATACGCTGTTAGTGGGAATGTAAATTAGTAAGCCACCATGAAAAATAGTATAGAGAAGCCTCAAAAAACTAAAAAAGGAACTACCACATGGTCCAGCAATCTCACTGCTGGTTATACACCCAGAAGAAAGGAAATCAATATATTGAAGACATATCTACGCTCCTGTGTTTATTGCAGCTCACAACACCCAAGATACGGATCAACCCAAATGTCCATCATGGATAAATGATTTAAAAAATGTGATATTTAAACACAATGGAATATATTCATCAAAAAAAAAAAAAGAACGAAATCCTGTCACTTGCAGCAACATGGATAAAACTGGAGGTCATTATGTCAAGTGAAATAAATCAGGCACAGAAAGACAACTATCCCATGTTCTCACTCATATGTGAGAGCTGAAAAAAACATGATCCCATGAAGCTAGAGAGTAGAATGGTGGTTACCAGAGGCTAGGAAGGGTAATGAAGAGTGGGGAGGAAGAGGGTTTGGTTAACGGGTATGAAAATATAGCTAGATAAAAAGAATAATATCTAGTGTTTGATAGACTAAGAGGAGACTATAGTTAACAATAATTTATTGTATATTTCAAAAAGCTAGAAGATCTAAAATGGTCACAACACAAAGAAATGATAAATGTTTGAGGTGATGATTATCACAGTTACCCAGATTTGATCATCACATATTGTAAGCTTGTATTGAAATGCTGAAAGAACTTCACTGGACAAAACTTGTTAATTGTAGGACTGTGTCTGGAGGTACCTACAATTCAGACTCCATAATCATGGTACAAATAGTATCCTTATTTCAAGTTAGCCATGATATTTCTAAATTGGTATTTGCTTCTAGAAGTACAAGCATTTTACAAGTGCAAAACTCTCAAATACATCAACTTGTAGCAGGCCACTGTGAGTTTCAAAACAATCCATTACCAAAATACTGATTAAATCAAGGCATTATGTGGTTTAAAAATATCATGCAAGATCAAGGGATTTTATCTGGTATTTCATGTTAATAAAAATTGTTTCTTTCAATATATTTTTTCCAGAAGGATTCTATAATATATGATTATATATAATTGTAAGAATATTAAAAAAGAATGTGTCAAAGAATAAAGCTAAATTCAGAAGATATTTTGAACAAACAATAAAATTTTTTCCTGCAGAGACTTCCTACAAGTTTTGCCATCATGTGTAGATGATCAGTTAAGAATGGCTCAGGGATTCCACTATAACCAAATGCTAGTTTAAACTAAATGCGTTTGATACTGCTCAGAAACTTTATTTAATTCTGCTCTCTAATTCCACAAACTTTAAAAAATTTGAGTTGTGCATGTACACTTAGTTTAATTATGCTCTCCTTTGGTAGGATTGGGTTCTGAAACTGACATGCTTAATTCACAATAATTTTTATTTAATGTTTACAAAATTTGATTATCGCTTTGTACACTTACTTAAAAATAAAATTACAAGTGTCTCCTTTACACTTTCCCTTTTATTTTCTTAACATTAATAACATTTTTTAGCTTTTCCTGTCTGAGGTTTACTGGAACATTTGCATAATCAAGTAAAGATGTTTTGAGATAATTTCATGCAAGATATCCTAAGGAAATCATTTCCTGACAATTAAAATCCAACCAGGAGCTTATTACTGCTATTACAAAAAGAGAATAAAAGGAACTAATCACCACTCTATTGAAAAGTTGAGATAAATAACTGCTAGCCATGACTAGTGCATTTGATTTAACTTATAAAGTTTTTGATAAATCCATTACCACAAAGAGGAACTTTTTGTCTTTCATGCAACCTAAGACAAAGAGCAAGGAGTAATGAATAACATTGAGTACTTTACAGTAATTGCAAGACGGGGAAAGGCAAGTGTACAACCCCGAAGTTTACTAAATTTAGGAGATTTAACCGGGATGAGAAGGGTGGTTTTGCTATCATCAGAAATACTGACAAATTCGATGATTATCATTTGATATGTTAAAAATCAGGAGAAATTATTATAGTGAAAATATTTATTGTTTCATGTACACTGATTCCATACAGAGAAAATTATACTCTTTTTTTCATTCTTAGAAGCTAAAAATCAAACAGTAACTAATTGGGATGAAGATTTCTGTCTCACTAGGCCATAGGTTTATAGCTCACCACTGGGTCTGACCCCAGGATGCTTTCTCATCTGACAAGCTTCATTCTCATATGCAAGAGCATTCCCCCTTAAGACCAATTGACAACTTTTTCATACTATGTTTCCCTTAAGGTTTTTATAAAAGAAATTCCCATCACTAACAATTGAAATAATTGTCTTTAATTGTTCTTCTTTTCTTCTTCTATCAAAAAATAGTGTCTTAACTCTTGAGTACTGCAGAACAAATTTTCATATAAGAGGGTAAATGGAAACTTCCTAGAGCTATTTCATGAATAGCCTAAGAGAATCACGTACAGTCTGTAAGAAGCCGTTTTTAAAAATAAGGAACATAACAGTCAGGCATATTATATGGCTCTTCCTGCCTTAAAGTTGCATCTGTTTTTAAATCAGTGAAATATTCCAATTGTTGAATCATTGAAACGATTGTGTAGTTGAAAACTATAGATCATGTGGCTTACAATAGTTTTAAATGAACAGAATTTCTTTAGAGAGAAGTTTATTTTTCCAAAAGTTATCTAGAAGAGCTTTGGGACCCTTTCTCTGACAATCCCTCCTATGAGGGCCAGAGTTCTCCTCCCATGGAGAACTTTTGTAAGCCTGAAGTGTATTGGTAAGGTCACAAGCTTTGGAGCAGATCAGAATTATGGTCAAGTCTGTACTCCATCATCTTAATGCTGGGAGACTAGGGCAAGCAAAAGTAACACCTCCAAGCCTCAGGCTCTTAGTAAGTAACTTTAAGCGTGAACAAGATGGTCTTCATAGTCCCCTAAGCTCTTTTAAATGTTAAATAGGACTACAAGCCTCTGACTTCCCTTTTCTTAGAGCATTTACTTTAAAAACGCTTCAATTGTAGATTTTCCTTGCTCCTTGAGACGTAAATTTTCTCCCAGCCTCCTTCCAGTTTCACAATCTAGGAAGATCTTTCTCAACCTGGGGACCATTCTTTTGAAATGTAATCATCAAAAAAGATAGTGTCCCTATATATAATGTCCCTTTATCCCAGTGCCCATCAGAGAGTAAGAGCTTAATTTTGATAAGCAGTAATTAGCAAACACAGATGGCCTAATCATATTGACCAACCTCCTTCCCAATATCCTTTTCAAAAGCTCACAGCAGCACTAAAAACAGCTTGCCTTTTGTCTCTCTGAAGTTGAATTCAGTCTTTCTCCCTTATTGAAGTAATCTTAAATTCTCTTGCAACAATCTGAATAAAATATCTCTTGCCTGTTTAACCTGTCCTATGCAATTTTTATTTGACAAGAGTTGTTACAAGAATTAAAGTAGCATATGTACAACACTAAACATTGCGTAAAATGATTGCTTAGTATTACTTTTTCTCATATCCTTCTCTTTTGAACCGCAAAATTCTTCTCTGAATGGAGATCCTTGAATACTCAAAATGTTTCTTTTCAAAGATCAGGAATAGTGGTGTGATATGGCAGTTGAACAACTTAAAAAAAAATCCCTGTGTGTTTTGGTGTTTTGTTAAATGAAGAAATAGACTGAAGAACTTATCAGCAAGTTCTATTTACATCCACTGAGCCGGCTTGAATGGTCTGCACATTAGCACCAATAACAATGAAGGGGCTTTGACGGCTGCCGCCTGGCTAGAGAAAGCATAAGGTCTTCAGCCGAAATATTAACATAAATTTCAAGTCAAGAGCGAAAATATGTCCCCAGAGCCAAACTGCTAGTTTCTTCTTTAGGAACTGACAAAATCAAAAGGTAAGAGTATCTACATGTTATTATATCAGGAAGCATGGAGATGACTTGCCTAGCAACATCAAATGTAAAATCATGAAGTCCATTTTAATCTAAAGGTAATCTAGAGTTAAACTATAAAGAAACCCTTCTTTCAAGTAGCAATCTGAGCAAAAAATAATAAAATTGTCATTTTCATTACTATGAAAATGGTCTCTTTCCCTTGTTATTATTTACTGGAATCACTTGTAAGGCTATTTGAAGCCATTTTTGTATCAGTTTAATTAGATTACATGTCTCTGAACTTTGTTATATGACTGTTAAAGCACAATCATGAAAGATACAATGTGAATTTTTGAGTAAATGTGTTTTTTGAAAGGTATCCTTTCTGTTATGCAGTAAGCAACCAGTGATATACCAAGATCTTTGCTGTTAGAATACTTCATATTTTTCAGGCTGTCATGTGTTACAATTTTTTTCTATCCACATCATCCTGTACCAGGCTCCAGTTCAAGTTTATGACTGGCAATATTTATTTCTACCAATAATTACTACAGAGAAGAGCACTGTGAATTGTTGACACTTATTGCTATCTTTAATATTAAATGTACATTTGAATATACACGATTATAATGCTGTTTTTATTAGCTTATATCCTGAATGTCAGAAAACGACTTTTATTGCCTTAGCTAAAGACCATAAAAACACAAGAATAAATAAAAATTTAAATTTTGTTGAAGCCAGTGTGGAAAATATAAGCTGATTATAAATTTTAAAAAAGTAATGAACAGAAAATAACACTTGGAAGAGGCTATGAAGAATATCATTTTCCTGAACACTGAAATTTGACTTATATTTTCTTAGAATAAAAATTTAAAAGATGAACAGATAAAGTGTTTTAAAAGCACATGTGGAAAATACTAAGATATCTATGTTTATTATCATTTATCAACATGATATATAGAAAAAATTGAGGTAGATCATGAAGAATATAACACTTCTGACAATGTTGGGATATTACATTGAATACTTTAGCTCAACTTCACCATCAGAAAATCTGAATAAAAGCTATAAATGATTTTTATATAACTGACATAGCATTATATATTCATAATCAACTTAGAATTACTCATACCTAAGCAAATTGCTGATACCTAAGCAATGTTCTTAGCATGCACACAATGCAAACTTTGCTCTTTTTTAACAATTTATTGTCAAAATTTACTTTCCTCTTTTTAAAATGGACATTGAGCCAGTGAATCACAGAAACTTTAAGTGTTAAAGTAATGCAAGAAAGTCATATATTTCCCACTCTAAACTAACCTTAAATGGATCTCTAGTTGAGTAATTACTTTTTAATATTACGTTAAATTAAAAAAAGGTTTTAATGCTCCACATAAACGTTTCAAAATACAAATTTATCAGTACATTCTTGTCTCTTACACATATAGTGAAAAAAAGACATAAATAGGCTTTATAAGTACTATTTTATGCTGCTGCAATTAGGATATAATAATAACAAATGTGCTATTCTCGGTACTGTATTATTTAATTATTGTAAATTCTGCTGGTATACTAGAATCACTTGGGTAATTTGAAGCCTACTGATGACTGAGCCGACCAGAAAGAGATTCTGATTTAATTGGTCCAGTTTGGGGATCAGGGGGTGAAGCTTCCCAAGTGATTTGATGTTTAGGAAGGATTAAGATTCATGCTGGTATATAACGGAAAGCAAAGAAATAAGGCTCATGAGTTCTAAAATGCTCCTGAGTACATTGGTGCTCTAGTTTCTAAAACATAAAATGCTAAGAATTTTTAGAACATATATTCTTAGATTTGCTCATCTCTCCATCTGGAAAATAAAATCATGTTCTCTTTGGTGCAAATAGTACAACACTTATATAGAAATCCTGCATTCTTTCAGGTTTGCAACACATCCCTAGGCCAGGAAAGGAGGGAAAAGAAGAAAACAACCTCAAGCCAATGATGTCAGTTTCCCACAATCATAGAATCCAGGCCTCCCCTCCACCCATCTCTGCCCATTTCCAAGATTCCAGATTGCATGAGAACTCTGCTTTCCATAGCACTATCTGCTCAAGCATCTAGAAGTGTCTTTTACGCTTCTCCACCACCAACAAAGTTTTTGTTTCCCATACCCCCTTTTAAAAAGTTGTTTTCTACAGAGTTTAGAAAGGAGCCTGTGTTCTCTTAAGAGAAAGGGTTCTTATGTTAACTTCTGTGTTTGAATTTCGACAATGGAAAAACAAAGAAACAAAAGGCCACAATTCTGTTAGTCTACCTAAGTCCAGCTGTATCATCAGTATCTAACTCATTATAGAAAAGTTCCCAAAATATCTAGAGACAGTACATACTGACAAATCCAATTTAATCTCTGTGTACAAAGAATTGGGGCATATTATGTAATTGGCAGCTATTTGTGTGGGCCTTAAATTATAAGAAATTCAGAGTAACTTTCCTCATTTCATGGATTAGGAAGTCTGTGAGGACTAACCTTTATAACTGCTTGCTAAGTAAATGTCACACTTTTTAACTATCAGTAAGAAAACTCTCACACAGAGAACCACAGGCATAAAAATAGTCTTTTCAAATCTCACTTCGATCTCTTCAAACATTGCAAGGAACAATACATTAAATAAAAGCAATAGACAAAGCCACGAGAATAGGAAAAGGTAATCAATAAAGCACTTTATATCTGATTGTTCATTCTATGAATTCAGTAAACAAATACATATCGAGATAGCAGCTGTATCTTTACCAAAGTGATTTCATCAAACACAAAAGAAAGAATGCTGTGTATTCAATCCACATGACAGCACTCTCCAGGAAATGAAACAACATGAGGCTTCAGTTCACTAGGCTTAGAAAAGAAATTTGATGTAAATGCTGAAGATAACCATACTATTAGAATTTTCTCACTGGGAAGAAAGCTCATATAACTTTGTGTGTTTATTCCAGTAAGTGGACAGGTTTAGGATGGTTTAAGGAGAATGCCATCTGCACAATTCCAGTTGCAAATTGTATTTACCTCTTATATTTTTATCTTTGTAACTGACATGAAGATCATTGCCAGCAGCGAGTACTCATTCTTGTCCCATCTACATCATCATAGTGATTGGGATGGAGTTTAGCATGAGATGGATCTTTAAATGCATGAAATTGAGCGACTAAATATAAACCTAACTAAAAGCCTCATCCTCATGGGAACATTTATACAAGGGACCTGTCTCTCAGAAATCCTTCTTATCAGCTATATGCTTCTTGAGAGTAAAAAGCAGTTTTTTCTCCACATAAAGTCAGCCAAAGTAGAAAGTATCTTGAAATTTGTTTTCCATTCAACTTGTTTAAAAAAGTAACAATAAATATTATAATACAAGTGATAAAAGTGTAACTAAATCTTCATATATTAAGGGCCTTTTATTTTATTTTCTTGGCTCAGGTCAAATTTTAAGTATAATGTAGTAATTGCTTATTTCTTTCTTAAACATTTTTATTTATTTAAATAGACAATATTTGTATGTATTTATCATATAAAACATGTTTTGAAAGATGTATACATTGTGGAATGGCTGCAACAAGCTATTTAACATATGCATTAATTCACATGCACATTTTTATGGTGAGTGTATATTTCTTAATTTTATTTATTTTTCACTTTCTTTCCTTCTTTTTGTTGAGAACTTTCTGCATATGTGACAGCATTTTACATAATTAACTCAAAATTTTCTTGCTTATCCCTTCTGTACCGAGATTCAGATTTTAACACACCACTCTGTAGCAGTCCATCTTCTATAGAGAACCACTTTCTTTGAGGAAATAGGAATATATTTTATCTCAAGTGAGGAAACCTACATTTCTGTGCATGAGTTTTCACAAGTTATTCAGCCTAGTAAGAGGTCAGTAAAGTGAAGGAATTGAATGTGATCATTTTAAGTTTCTTCAACTCTGCTACTCTATGGTTTCTTGTTAGTAAAAGTAAGTATGGTAGGTGCTGCTTTTAATAATACTGCTAATTTAAGAAAAGATGCACACTCTAAAAGAATATTTATTTAATTACTAATTACTTTTTCTCTATATATTTTTGTTTGTTTTATAATTTTTTACCTATGTTGTACTTATTTTACCACTGTGTTTTTTTTGTAAGTTAGAATAATATTTTTTACAAGTTAGATTAAGATTCAGAAAAATGGTGAAAATCTACACAGCAAGACTTACAAAACAAAGTTATTTCAGGCTGGGCCACAAGTCCAGAAGAAGGTGTAGCAAGGCATATCAGGGGAACTGTAATTAGACTACTCAGCTGGAGCAGGCTTTTCGGTATTGGGGAGATTATAAAGATAGGCTTTCAAGTATTTTTGTTAGAAATGCCAAGCCCAGAGGTAAGACTTTCAAATAGCAGATAGTCCTAAACCATCAAAATTTTTGGATTGAGATGAAATGGTGAGAGGAAGATTTCTCTGTTGGGTATTGGCAGAATGGAGTGGAAACTAAGGCAAGAGGTCAAGTGAGCAGTCAGGTGGCAAATGCAACCTTCAGAAGAGAGATGATAAAAGCTCAACGGAGGAGAATCATTGGGAATGACTTTAAAAGGGAGACATGGCAAAAAGTTAAAATTACTTAAATTTAAAAAAATGAGAGAGATGAAAAAGCTAACTGTAGCTGAAATTTGGAGTTTAGGTAATCAGAAAAATTATTGAGAAGTCATATGGAGGAGCTAATTTTAATATTAATTCTCTAATAACTGATTAAGTTCACTTAGAAAAAGAAATCTGTTTTATAAAACCTAGAACTTCAGTACCGTATTTTCAATATCACATAAGATACAGTTATTATTTGCTACAACTATAAAGTTTTTAAAAGGAGGTAACATAAATCCAAATACTCCTTCTGTTATCATAAAAGGTGGTTTGAATTGGTTGAAAATAATAGTTCCAGATGATATTTTTGGACTTTTATTGGCAATATTCATATTGATAAATGTATGAAGTCATAAGTCACTGTAACCATAGGACTTCAGTTCTCAGTCCTTTTAAAATGCACTTCACTGAAATATATATTTAAATATATCACAAACTTTTATTAAAGCAAAGCAATAGTTAATGCTTTGTCAGAATTTTTAAAATATCACTGATAAGTTTTAAACCACAAACCTAGATTATTTTAAACAAAAGCTGATTTATTCTTATATGAACATTTTTAGAAGATATAAAGAGACTAGTGTATTAGACTTTAAGTAGTTTGACGAATTATACTCTAAATACATTTATTCATGTGCTATTACATGTCATTGTAATTAAAGCTAGGCTACACTTGTCAAAACAGTATAGTAAAGCAAGCTTTTCAGTTTTTTTAGATTTCTATCATGTTCATTTGCTGACTTTCTAATTCACAAAATGTAGTTCATCAAAAATGAGACTTCTACAAATGAATTGGTAAGGTTCTAAGAAAATCATTAGGCTTACCTGATAATATAAACTACAAAGATATCTAAGTAAAATGATTACAAATAAGACGAAAACAATATCATTAGCATCAACTAAGGCAAATACAAAACAATCCTCCATAGTAACAAAGAACATGAATAATTTGGTAAGAAGTATCACAAATTAATAACAATAATTTGTATTTAAGGTTTTACTGTATTTTCACATTCATTAAATAATTATGGCCTCATAACAACATGCTGGCAGGTGGTGTCCTTCAGAAGAGGAATGCAGGGGAATTGTTAGGAAACTGGGTGGTAATAGAAGATAGACAATTAATGTTATTACAGATATACGTATTTAGAAATAAAATGTGTGAAACCATGTAATTTGAGGAACAAGACAGGACCAATACCTTGTGAAGGATTAGATAAAATTAAGTAGGAGTAATATATGTCATTTCTATAAATGTGACTACAAGAGAGACATGAGTTGAGGTTTGAATAAATAAACAGAAGATTCAACCGAACTGAACTATGTTTGTAACCCACTCCGTGTTAGCAGAAGAGCTTTTATCCCATGCAAATAACACAGTAAAATTTAAAGCAAAACAGTGAGTAAATAGTAATTTCCTATGAGACCCACATAGTCTAGTTAGCTCCAATCTAGAAGATATTACAAAAGTTTGGGAGACATTTCTGACCTACGCAAAGAATGAGGTAGAATAATTTAGTGGCTCTTTCTATTCAATAACTCTGAAGGCTGCAGACTTGTTGAATTCTGAAATTGCGTATCCATGTTCCCTCATCCATTTTGCATTTCAGCATTGTTGTCTAGGAAAGAACTGAAGCTTGTAGTCCCAACGTCTTAGAAGTTCATTTGGGGTTTGTGTAATTGTAGCATCCTTTTGTTGACACTGTTTATTACTTCGTAATGGAGGAGTCCAGGTGATCTCAGGTTACATATTTAATGACTCAACAGCCCCTTTAGGTAGAAAGGGTGGCACCATTATCTTCATTTTAAACCAAATCTCAAACTTGGTTGAGTAATTTGATCAGGAGCACTTAAGATCTGGGAGGATCGAGACTCAAACACAGGCTTTCTAGTTTTGAATTGATATTTTTATCCTAATATATTGTCCTCTAAATTAATATTATATATACACATATGATTTACTTCATCACGATCCTAAATTTCTGTAGTAAGACATATTTATTTGGCTATTCTGGAGGGATAAGTATGTATCTTAAAATTAAGTTTATGTAATATTTGGGGGACAACTCATATAGGAACCTAATTAGAATGGAAAGGTTATTTATTCAGAAATTTGCCAACTAAAAATTTAGTATGCAATTCTAAAGTGTTTAACTTAAAAATGCCTATTGGTAACTATTCTCAGACAGAATTCAAACATGGTTGTTACAAGTTGTAATAAAACTAAATTCTCATTATACTAAATGTTAATTTCCCCCACTAAGTTTTCAGTAGGGTTACTGTAGATTCATTTCTATCTATGTTTAAGACACAATGACATCCTAATTTATGGTGAGATTAAGTGAACATTAGGTAATGTAAAAAGATAAGAAAATAAAGTCTTCAGGAGTCTATAAAATATTCAAATTATTCAAACACCAAAAAATTACCCCTTTGAAACTGCGGTTGGCATGACTTGGGCCCTCACCCATATGCAGGTCTTCTTCCATTTCTGGTCATATGGGGACTACAAACAAGACCACATGACTAGTTTTGGCCAGTGACACATGCAAGCACGTCATAGCACCAATCTTTGGTACAGAAATCTTAACTGATGTAAAAGCAGTAAAATTCTCCAGTTGCCCCTTACTATGTTGTGATGATCCTTGATGAGAATATTTGATTCCCAGAGTCAATGCAGCCTTCATTATTGAATGACTACTTGAGAAACTCCTGCTCTGAAGATTCTCCCAGGCCCAGGGTGAGCTCTGACACAGAGTTCACAAGAAATAACTCAGATGTCTCTGACATACTGGGGTTATTTGTTACCATAGCATACAGCCTAGTCTATCTTGACTAATACAAAAATACATTTATTTTTCTATATCTCCCAACACCTTTTTAAGGCAAATTCTAGAAAACGATGACATTCAGCTCTACAGATTACCAGTACACAATGCAGGATCGATGTTTTAGGTGGTGCTGAATGTAGAGGCAGACTGTCTGCCTTATAATTCCAGGTTGACAATTTACTGGAGCTAAGATTGTGGGCCGTCAGTTTCCAATGCCACAGTTTTCTCATATATACAATGTGAATAATAATTGTGTCCAAGACATCGGGTTGTCATGAAGGAAAAAAAATGATGTTATGAAGAAATGATGTTTTGTATTCATGCAAAACATTTAGAAGAATGTTTAGAATAAAGTAAGCTCTTGATAAGCATTCCATAGCACGTTTTGCTGCCATGAACTCTGACCCACTTTAGACATATTGTTTTATTTAGCTGGTCTAAAATCCCTTTGAGTGGTTAGGATAATTGACAATTACATTATGAAATAGAGGGAAATCCTATCCATAGCCTAATAACAAAAGTATAGAAATGCTTTTATTAGAGAGAGTTTTAATGCACTCTTTAGAGATTCCATGGAGTAGATCTATTGCTACGTTTGGCTCTAGGGATCAATGTTAAATAGATGAAATTCACAAATGAAACTCCAGTGTATGATAGTGACACATTCAGGGTCAGTGGCATAATTCTAAGAACCAGAACTTCTTAGAAAAAGGATCCAAAATAATAGTCTTTAAACTCAGGGAAAAAAATTAAAAGGTGAAGCTGCTGGTATAATACATGTGAAAATGAGTCTTGCATTATTCAGCAGCTCATTCATTTTAGATGGTAGCTAAATTGCCTGAAATCCCTTTCATATTCTGCTAAGATCAAACACATTAAGAATGTCAAAACAACATTAGGTAACCCTTTTCAAGCATCAAAACAACTGATCAGAATAACGGAAAGATTTACAAAGTTCGGGGCTATGAAGAACACAATTAAATGGTGATATTGTGGAGAGAGAAAACATGGTGAGTCACCCTGGCAGCACAAAATGCCAGCCCAACACTTACCAAGAAGCAAATGTTGGCAGAGTATAATTTTTCCATTTGTAAATAAGTGTACTAATTCCTATGTTATATATTAGTATTAGAGATATGTTAAGTTTCAGAAAGAAGTTAATATATTAGTCTACCTATGAGTCTAGAAGATATAAATTATAAGCAATATTCCTTCCTTATTTTCCCTGTGTCTTCACACAATTCTATACCCCATGTTGATTTAACTGTATTTTAAACAGAGAGTTATTTGAAAAGCTTCTTTATATTACACTTCAGATTTTTTTTCTCCAGCAGATCAGCATGATAAATCCAAATGCTTCAAATGAAATGACAGCCTACATAATTGCTACTCCACGAAGATAAGACTAACTGCAGTTTTACGTTCAACACTACTGTGTACCTTAATCGTAGCATCACATCTACCAGTATTTCAGAATCATGTAACTTGAAGAATTCGAAAACTCCAAAATGTTTACTGTAAACATTTAAACAGTGTCAGTTACACACTGACCCAGAGAATGTGATGTGATTTTGCGAAAACGTCTAGTAATTGTCAGATGCTGTGCACTTTATCTACTTTTGTAATATGGCGTTTATAGAACTTCATTGCTCACAAATAATTTCCCCACTTAGAAATCATCAGTATTTTATCAAAGTACATTACAATGTAATCTTTTGCTACAACTTGAAGCATAAGTCATAGCAAAATGTGCTGCCGACAGAGAATTAGAAGCAAGAAACAAAGTCTTCAGGATAATTACAAGACTCAGCATCGCATTATCACATATAATCAATGGAAAAAAAATTCAGTCAAGGCAGTGATTAATGACTTGATCACACCATTCTCTATGCAATTATATGCAGAACTACTCAGACTTTTCTTCACGGAGCACCAAAAAAGAGCTATAATTAGACTCTGTAGATTCTCTATAGATTCAAGGTCTTGTGTAGTTTCAGAGACTGTGAGTAGCTGCTGCCCTGGCCTGGTCATGCTGATCTGTCCACAGAAAGCTGTATCAACTGTATCATATTCCTTTATTCATTTAATAATTAGGATGCAGTCATAATTCAAACACAGGATAATTTAGGTTAATTAAACCACTTCTGCTAATAGATTCATTTCTTCCAATATTATTCAATGAATGAGGGAATAAATGAATAACACCAAATTGGAAAAGTGAAAAATTTCTGTTTGTGTGTGCCCTTGTATTTTTGTGAAGATATTTTCAGATTTGGCTTAAGCATAACCTTAAAAATGTGTTTTATTTCCCTTTACAACTGCTATAACTATTGGTAGGTGGAAGATAACTTTGGTTGATTTTTATATTTACCTTTCATCAGTAGAAATAAAATAAACTCCAAAAATGTGATAATCTTTGTCTAAAGTAAAAAAAAAAAAAAAACAAATATTGTGTATTCCAATTTAATTAATGAGTACCATGCCTTTTGAAATATGTTCTATGTTTACAGTATGAATGGATATTTTCATAAGAAGTGTATTACCATTTTACATTTCGTGGAAATATCACCTTCAAGGGAGTATGAATCCTAGTTCTGTGGTAAACACTATGTGTAAATAAAAGTGTTCAAATGCACATTGTTAACAAAACATAGTTTCAAGTATTTGAGGAAAACAGTTCTGTTTAAGGTCTTTAGGAAGACAAAATATGTACTATATTTTATGATAATTTAATGGATGATGTGTAGAGCTTACACTTCAACATTTGCATTTTGAAAGCAATGTTGGTTGATTACAAAAAACTGTGCTGTCACTTATGACACTTTAATTACAAGTTTGCAGGCAAATATTATGATGCTTTATGTTAATTGGTTTTTGTTTTACAAGTTTGTATATATGTAAAAATATGACTAGGTTTCAGTGAATGCTGCAAAATTATACCTTGGGCAAGAAAACCTATTGGCAAAATATATTCCATGCATTAATAAAAAATGAAATAGCATGGAATAAATAAATTCAAAGTAAGTCCTAACACTGCTATAATCTAATATTAAATGTTGATTATAAATAATAAACTATTGTAAGAGAGTAAGGTCCTTATTAGTAAGGTCAAAACTGTAACATTTTGGGGATGGTATTCAACTCAGATTTCTAAGCCAGTAGTTAGTTATTTCTGTGAATAAAAACAGGTGTAGTTTTGGCATATGTCACCAATCACACAGAAAAATATGATCTTTCATGGAGAAGCTTTGCCTGTACTTAGAGACAGAGAAATGGATTTGGAACACTGAGGTTGTTTCTAGGTTTCTGGCTCAATGTCCTTAGTCAACCAGCTTGAATGATTCAATTTATTCATCTTGATTTATTGCAAGGAAATTATCTGTTCTGTGGGTGGTGTGTGGTTGCTAGAAAGTTCTACCTTGAGATCAGGCTTAGTTCCCAGACATCGAAGAGTGTCACAGTCTTAAACTAAGGGGTGATTATTAGGTCACAGTAATTGGCTGAAAAGGAAAGATGGGTTGAAGAAAGAAAACTGCATGTCTCTACAACTGTTTATAATATTTAAGGGTCCAGCTCTTGATAGATATGTGAAAGGAAGTAATTATTTAACTACAGAAATATGATAAAATCCTGGTTTTATTTATATCAAGACTAAATACATGCATTAAAAAGTTAAGAACACATTATTTTGGTATTTAATAAGTCTGTTATTTATTTACCTGACTCATATCTATCAAACATACTAATAATACAGTTAAGACATTTTAGATTATGTCCTTTCTTGATTATGGATCTATGTTTTATAACTTTCTGATTATTGTAACTTGGATTATTTTGCTTTCAATATCTTCATGTCCAATACCTACAAAATATAATGTATGCTGACTAAATATTTAACATGACATTCTGTTTTTCACTCATTTGATTGTGCCTTCAAAAAATAAGGCTATTTTCTTTTTGTAGTCCATATAAAATATATCATCATTTTTAATAAGAAGCTGTCAAAAACACTATTCCAAATATAGCTTGAAAAAGGCAACAGAGAAATATGCTTGAAGGCTACCTCTTGTGCAAGAATTACAGTTTTGAGATCAAAAGCCAAATATTCACATAAGCCACAGGATTCTTTATAAAGTTGTGCAATAAATATATTTCCACCAAAGATGGCTCCCTTTACTCTTACCTCTAAATGAACCAATTTTATTTTCAGGAACCTGTCCTCATCATAACTCTAGAGGAGAGAAACTAATTTCTAGCTCCAAGACAAAATATCTCCTTAGCTGAAATTAATGCAATTGGAAGCTAAATTTGGCCCATGGTGGGGGAGTAAAGTTTCTTAAGTTAGTAAATAAGACTGAAAAGAAGAAGGAAAGATTCCTCTCTCTTTTAGAGGACAGCAACAGCCCATGGTATCTTTCAACTCTGAGGGGGAAAAGCTTACTGCCAATGCTGAACTCATCCTCATACCAGAAGCATTTAGATTTTCCCCTATAATTCTCTTATAAATGTGAGTTCATTTGGGGAAGCAGAGAGCTTGCTAATTCAGGAGGCAAAGCACCCCACAGCCTCAATGTATGAGTTTATGGTACATCCTGGAAGAATGCTGAGTATGAGGAGGGCTTGGCAACATAGGGAGAGTTCAACTGAAGTGTCTTGAAATACCAAAAGGAAGTATAACATATGCAGTGTGTAAATTTCTATTTATGATGTGGAATATATTTCATTTAGAAAATTCGGATATGCACTCACTGTAACTTCTCCAAACTCTATCAGATTGGCTGCCCATTTTGATGAATGTTAAACTGACATAAATGAATCACTACTTCATTTTAATTCTGAGGAACATTTGGTTTTTATCATTATTTACTATTGTTTATTGATATAATGATATTTCCACAGACCAAAGTATTTTATTACATATATAGCTGAGCATATAATTCATAATTGTATAATATAGAAAATAAACTTCTTGGTATTGTCCTCAGCATTTAATAATGAAAAACTAGTGACAAACATCTTTAGAAAAAAATAATAAAATAGTCCTTCAGTATTAAAATTTCCTAGTAAAAAGCATTAGATCAAAGTTAAGAATATGACATGTTAATGCATAGATGACTTAGGCATAAATAAAATGAATCAAATCCCAGCTCTTACAGTAAATCAAAATAGGTGAAATCTGCAGGTTCACAGTTTGTTGTAGGTCAATTGCAAAAACAAATCATTCATATTTTTCATCATTCTGAGGTTTTTAATGATACAACATTTAAAATAATGCATACCCAGGATATAAGCAATGTGCTGCATACTTACCAGGTGATTTTTATGCCACTTTGCTGAATGCAGGATTAATATATTTGGACTTTTTATTGCTTGAGTAGAAGGTGCTCATTACTTATTATTTTATGTTTATAATATAGAAAATTTTAAAAAATCAGACTTTTTTTTGATTTTTAATGGCATACATCACACGGTTGTAGTGGTTGATTTCCTCAAGATTGTCTTCTGTGGTTTTGGTGCAGTGGGAGGAGGCACAGTTGCAGGTCTGACAGGGGGGAAGCTGTTACTGTGGCTTATTCCCAGTCCCCCATTTTCTAGTGGGAAAGGAGGAAGATGGGGTGGAGGAGGGAGGGGAGGGCCTTGGTGAGGAATCTTTCCTGGTGGGCGGACAGGGTCGCTGTGTAAGTGGACCTCCCTGTTTTTTATGTTATACCGGGTATCGCAGTCAGGACAATAGCCATGGTACTGTACTTTTTCATTAAACCGAACTCGTTCTCGAGGCCCTGCCTGGGTACATCTGTCTTTTTCAGGTCTATGCATCAGAGGCTGCACCGAAGCCTTGTCCAAGTTACTGTTGGGTATGTAGCAGATATCTCCATTTGGAATTTTGTTAGGTCCACCTGGTAAGCCTCCATTTCGTAGAAGGGTGCCATTGGTCTTTAGGGGATTGGCAGTTGGAACCACCCTTTTGGGGTCATCACACTTCACAGGTGTCAACCGTGGAGGAGGTGGTGGAGGGTTTGGCTTTCTCAGGACCGTGAGGATAGCAGATGGGTGTGCTGGGGGTTTAATAAGTGGTGCATTAGCCTGCACTTTGATCTTCTCTAGGCTGGAAGCTGTTGTGCCACTTGAGCTACTGTTCAGCGTGTCTGTTTTGGAGCTGTCAGTCATCTCATCCTCCAGCTGTAGGTCAGAGGTCAGGGTGTCAATCTGGTCAACCACCTAGTGGAAAGGACAAGGTAACTGTGTTGAAGAATGACCCAAAACAAAGTATCCTAGAAACAATTTCTTTTTGTCTAGGGGAAAGCTGCTATGGGAGCCTTAACTGATATTGAACTGTGCATTCCATTGTTGCTTCATGTTTTCAGTCAATAAATTTACAGAATAGTGACCATCACACAGAGGGCCAACTGTTTGATAACATAATTTCAGATGCCTAGAACATAACGTATGATTTATGTATACATTCTATTCCTGACTCTGCTATACCCACCCATAAAAGATGAAACCTGATACTGGAATATAACTGATCTTTAAAAATAATCAAAGGGAGTTTTCCTTCTGCTTAACATGTAGAAAGCTGTAGGAGAACACTGCTTCCAATTTTGAAATTAGAAGAAGACAGATAATCTGCCATTTTTCATGAGACCAGCAGAGACCTACCCTCACAAGGCAACCAAATGAACTGAACAATCAAGCGTTTCAAGCCCTCTGAAGATATACAGAACACACCAACTGTTCAACCTTTAGAAAATCATGGGAAAAAAACGTAGCAGCCATCAAAGTGAATAAAGAAAACAACTAAAACTTTGATGACGAATTAAAGTTTGAGTATGTGCTATCATGACAATTTAGAATCCTTGGGAATCTCAGACACAGTATCATCTGCACTCATTCATGGCCTCCTTATCATGGGCCTCTCATGCTGAGGAGAGGAAAGAGACTGAAGAGAATTCCCTGTCGGGCACACAGGCACAAAACCCCATCCACTTCTCAGACTCTTCTCCCTTGCAAAGCAGAATCTTTACTGGTGCAGTAGCAAGAAACCCTCCAACCTCTAAGACACAAAATATCTTTTGCTTCTGGGAGAGGGTAGAAGCAAAAGCTGTCTCACTTTGGAGAAAGTCAAAGAAAATTATTTGAGCCCAGGACCCGAAACTAATAAAAAGCAGATGTTTACTATCAGTAGGGGAATGACAGGAAGTCACACCAGTCAAGGGTTACTACAGGCACCAGAGAGTGGAGGCAGAGACTCAGTTAAGGCTGGTTGAGGCATCAGAGCATAATGCAGGTCAGAACCCAAGTTAAGGAGAGAGGTTGTGAAGACAGCAACATTGAATGGAAGCATCTTAGACAATGCAGTTCTAAGGAGTGTTTGGCAAGGATGCTGGGGAGACTGACATCTCTCAGGGCTACCTTACTGTCTCTGCCCTGTTCAGTCATTTGCTGGGAGCAGCAGTGTGGTCACTGCTCAAATGCTGGCTTTCAGAGTACAGCATTAGGGTCCTCGGTCATTTATACTGTCTGCATTCAGAGGTCTTAGAGGCCATTCTCACAGCCACTGTTCATGTACTGTTATACACATATAAAAATGGAAAAGTTATGGCTTATTTTAAAAAGAGTTTATGTAAGAAGACAGTTCCTTCATTTCACACATTTCCATCCCATTTATTCCACATGGAGATTTTTCCTTCCTCTCTTTCTTAGGTCTAAGTTTAATCAACTGTGAAGTTGGCTCTTTGTCACATGGTGGCAGGATTGGGCTCAAAATGAAAACACCAAAAGCATCTAGACGTTGGACAGGATATAGATTCTACTTCATCATGAGGCTCTTAAGTGATTGATTCCACCAGGCAGGTAAATGTCACCAGGGTCCAGTCTTTGGATCTCAAAGGCCTGCAAACTTGGCAGTTTCAAAACATTCAACAAATATAATAAATTCGACAAATTTCCTTTAGTGTTTTCTATTTTAGCAAATGACAACACAAACCCCCCATTTGAAAAATCAGAAATTCAGAAACTATATTTGATATCATCCTTTCACTCTTCTTCTGGTCAAGAGAACAAGTCCTTCTATTTTAACTCCTAAATAATAAATCTTAAATCTATTCACTTTCCTCCATTTTCACTTCTGTAATCCTACTCTGAGCCTGTGTGATTTACCATATGGACTTTCCAAAGGCACTTTGCTTCCTTTTCCTTTTCAGTAGTCTTGACTTTTTTTTTTTTTTTTGAAGCAGAAATATGCTTTTGTTAACTCCTTGTTTAAATCCTTTTGATGCCTGCTCACTTCTCCTGTGATAAAGATCAATTCTTAAGACAGACGTCAGGATTCTGCATAGTCTCACTCAGTGGCATACTGGTAAGTGTTTATCAGCTGGCTCTTGGCAGTGTAAGGATGTCTTCTTTCAAAAGGTTTATCAATTTTCAGGTGTAAAATACCACTGTGGTTGATTTCAGGTTAGTAATGCGACATTACTGAATCTGAGGTTGGGAAGAAATGTGCAGTAGCACACAATCAAAAATGCAGTTTCCACTGCATTGATATACTATACATAAATAAACTCAGGAGCACAAATAAGAGTGAACTGCAGTAAAATCATTAAAAATAACAGGGAATGATTAGAAAACCTTTGTTTTTAATGTAATTTGTTTAATTATAAGTTTATTGTTTCACTTTTAATAACTGCTGTGATTAACAACCAACCAGCGCACAAAATTTTTAAAAATATGATTGGCTTTTTAGCTTGTATGAGTCGGTTCCAGTCACTGTCTCATGCTCCTAAATAACTCTCAATCCTCGACTCTCTATTTCTGTTCCCAGTATCTCTGGTCTTCTTTAGGCCCTCACAATTGCCAGTCTGCTTCCTGCCACAGAATGTTTGCACAAACTAATATTTCTTATTGATATGTTCTTCCTTCTTCTCCTGGTCTAGTTAACTCTTACACATCTTTAAAATCTTGGCTGAAGAGTCACATATGAAGTAAACCTTCCCTGTCCGAAGGTAATTATAGGTCAAGTTAATGTGTTAAATGTTCACAAGGTATCTTCTTTCATTCAAAGGATTCACATTATTTTAAATTACATGTTTAGTGATATTGTGAGTATCAGAATCATGTTTCCCAGCTAGACTCTAATCTCAGTGGGAGTAGAGACCTTGTTTGTTTTTCCTATTGCATTCTAAAGGCCTAACACAACAATTGGTACTATTTAGGAGCTCAGCAAATATTTGTTAAGTAAATGCTCCGAGGGTTACTCCTTCAGTTTAAGTGTGAGCAAAAGCATTTTCTTTCCAATTAGATTTTTGGAAGTGGTTGTTACTTAAAAAGTTGCTCAGTTATTCTAGAAGAAAATGGGAAGAACAGAATTTATCCATAAATGACCA
Organism: Cacajao melanocephalus; assembly: GCA_963573385.1. Classification (NCBI taxonomy): domain Eukaryota; kingdom Metazoa; phylum Chordata; class Mammalia; order Primates; family Pitheciidae; genus Cacajao; species Cacajao melanocephalus. Next base: position 26,492 of record CAUYLG010002107.1, on the reverse strand, counting down.
CCAAGTTGGTTGCATATTCTCTAGCTCTATGTAGAAATTAAAGTGAAAGGCTAGCTAAAGAATGTGAGAGCTAGGCAGTCTTGGCTCATGGGTCCGTTTCCTATTTCACCGGGAGGTATCTACCCTGCACATTTTATTGTATTAAATACTGCAGCAAAGGAGAGAAAATATGTCTACTATGAGGAAAGTGAAGCTGATATTCAGAGATTAATAAATGCCACCTCAGTCCCTGCTGGTTTTATGCTTCCTACCTGTTTTAGTCTCTACATAGTAATTCCTGAATGTCTATAAAATGCCAAGAGAATAAAAAACAAAACACTACTTTAATGGAGCAGGGAATTCAGTGGAAGGGCCTGACTTTGACTAGCTCCTCAAACAAGTAATTTTAAAAGTGCAACTGGCTCAATTGCTCTGAAGAATGTAAGATGTTATAAGAGGAGAGTAAGATCCCATCAGAAAGGTCAGTGATGCATTCTGTAAGGAAGAGTTGGAACTTACTGGCAGAAGAGTGGTTCAAGCAGTCTGCTCAGAAAAGAGCCTGATAAAGGTCCTATGACAGACAGAAGAGATCACCTGAGTGTGAGTGATTTAAAGAGTGTTTTGGCTCAAGGACACTGTGAGAGATGAGATCGGAGAGTTAGATAGCAGCTATTCTGTGAGAGCCTTTGAGATGAGGTGATCAAGTACCACATATTTTTTTTAAAGAGTTGCAGAAGTGAAAGAAGTAGTATTCAAACAGATAATCAATAAGTGCTTTTCAGAACTAAAGTGTCTTCTAGTTAAAGTACACAGAGTTTCAAACAAGAAAATATAAACAAACCCTCACACAGACATACCACAGTGAAACTAGAAAACACTGAAAAACAATGATAAAAGTTTTACAACAACAACAAAAGGAACAGCAAATATTTATAAAGTAACAAAAATTAGGCTGACAGACTTTCACACAAGTAACCGTGGTCCCAAGATGATTTAGAAATATGTTCATACTGAAAAATAATTGGGAATGTTAATATAGTTTAACTGATATAGAAGTGAGATAAATAGATATTTTTAGACAACAAAGACTGAGAGCGTATTGCTCTTATAGCTCAGTATTGAAAGTACTGATAAATGAAAATTCAATGAAATGTAAATAATCAGAAGGAAGAATTGGAATGTAAGAAACATAAGAAACATAGGCCAGGTGCGGTGGCTCATGGTTGTAATCCCAGCACTTTGGGAGGCTGAGACAGGTGGATCATGAGGTCAGTAGATCAAGACCATCCTGGCAACATGGTAAACCCCGTCTCTACTAAAAATACAAAAATTAGCCAGGTGAAGTGGTGGGTGCCGATAATCCCCACTACTCTGGAGGCTGAGACAGGAGAATTGCTTGAACCTGGGAGACAGAGCCTGCAGTGAGATGAAATTTGCCACTGCACTCCAGCCTGGTGACAGAGCAAGAATCCATTTCAAAAAAAAAAAAAAATCATCAACAAAAAAGAAGCATAGATGAACAAAGACACTGGTAAACAAGTAAGTCAAATTATGTATTTATTACAAAAAATAACATATTAATGACTAATTTGGGATAGGGTAAGAAAAATGTGAAGCTAAAATACTAAAAAAAAAAATAACATGTCTGACTATAGAACAATCAGAATTAAAGCATTTAAGGTCATTGCCTTTGTTGTGTGTGTGAAGAAAATTATTATCTATCTGATACTGATTAAACTTTATTAAGTCAAAAGTGCATGTGTAAATTTTAGAGAAACTATTGAAATAATAGATATAAAATTATTACTCACAACATAAATAAGAAATAAAAAGTAAAGAAAACTCAATAAATCTAAAAAGGCAGAAAATGAGAAATCTTAAAAAAAGACAACAAAAAGCATCATAAATGAAAGTCATTCTAGCATATAATAGAAATGATTGCAATATATTTTTAATCACAACAATGTAAATAGATTAAAATAATACACAAAAGTAGAGACTGCTGCCAAAAACAGACACAGAAAGACAATATAAGATTATAGAAATAAGATATCTCAGGGAAATATCCAAATGAAACTTGATGCAGCTATATTAATTTCAAGCACAAAACTTAGCCCAAATCTTTCTTAAGCAAAGCAACAGAATAGTATCAATACCAACTTAGGTGAATAAACAAATAGAACATAATTGAGAGTTCATGTTCAAGTATACACACACACACACACACACACACACACACACACACACACGAGTGGTAAAGAGATTATGAAGTAGTAATTCACGTAGAGTGAACACAAATTTCCAAACATCAAAAACCACACACTCAGTCTTACTAGTAATTGAGGTAATGCAAACTTGAGAAAACAACATAACCTTTCAAATTCAACTATTTGGTAAAAATGAAACCACCTGATAATCCCAATTGTTGATGATGATGTGTATAATTAGAACTTACACATTGTCAGTGCAAATGTAAATTCAGTCAGTTCAGACAACTTTTAAATAATATCTTATAAATTGAATAAGGTACACACTTTGTGGCAATTCTACTAGGAATGCAGCCTAGACTATGCCAGGGAAAGTCCAATAGATGCTCACAGGGTTGGAAATATAAAAGGATATTCCTTGCAGGTTTTCATTTTTGTTATAGCAAGAAATTGGAAACAACCTAAATATCTATTAAAAAGTGATTGTGTGAGCAAATATAAAATAGTTAAAATGAATTAACCAGTACTATATGTATCAGCAAGGATAAGTCTCAAAAACCTAATGTTGAATATTTTAAGAAATGATAAAAATATATATTCAGTATGTATATTTTGTTTATGCATAGAAGCACAGGTGGTTTAGTTAATACAACATAAAAATAAATAATACACATCAAATTCAGAGAAGGAGGAATAGGAACCAATAAGGAAAGGCATCAGCTACACAGCATCAATATTTTATTTCTTTTAAAATGATATAAAGCCATTCTGAGAAAATGTTAATATTTGGTAAATACATTTTATTGTGAATATTTAAGGTATACATGAGGTTATAAGATACATATACAGTGAAATGGTTTCTACAGTGGAACCAATGAACCTATCCATCATCTCACATAGTTTTTCATTTCTCCCCGTAAGAGCAGCTATAATCTACTCATTTAGCAAAAATTCTAGGTACAATACACTACTATTAACTATAGCCCTCATACTGTACATTAAATCTTTGAATGTGTTCATCCTACATATTTGCTATTTCATATCCTTTGACCTACATTTCCCCATTCCCTGTCCCCCAACTCAGACCATGGAAACTGATTTTGTTGTTGTTGTTCTAGATTCTACAGATATGTAAGATCAAACAATATTTTTCTTTCTGCATTTGGCTTATTGCATATAGCATAATGTCTTCCAAGTCCACCCATACTGTGGCAAAGGGCAGGGACTCTTCCCCTTTCTCTTAAGGTTGAATAGTAAATATTTAACATTAGCTAAATAGATTTAGGAATAAATAAAATAAATAATTATCACAGAGGCTATATGCAAAACATATTGAAGGGTGCTGCATTTTATTTACTTGGCCAATTAGATTTTATTACAGCCAAAAGAGAAGAAAATAAATCACCCAGAAAAGAAATCCACTGTATCTTCATAATTGCACATCTCTGTTTTGCTTAAGGTATTTAAAAGTATGAAATTGCACCTAAAGGAATAGTAACTATAGGCATGATAGAAATTAAGGATAAAACAAAATGAAAGAAAGTAGGACTGAATGGGTGGATTTTTTGCAGACATTTGGAGGTGAGAAGTTAGCATGGCATCAATCATAAATCTAAGAATATCCACATCTAAATATCAGGTATCCAGAAAAAAAAGTATCTCAAACTTGAAATTGAGTCATTTGTCCAAATAATTGTGGCTATTCGGGTCTTTGGAGGACTTTGTTAATCACAGTGAAACAGAGAGTTTCAAAAGAAGGATGATGGCAGGTGTTGTGTTTGACAATCCCAGGAGGTTATTTTAAGCCACGTATACAAGGAAGCTATAGTAGACTGTGGAATAATTAAGAATAATGATAAATGTGGGTTAGGAATCACGTGAGCTCAATATTTTCACGTATGGAAAAATATATCTAATTATTTTCAAAACAGAAAAGCAGATTTAGAAAACGTTAAATAATTATATAATCTAAGATATCTGTGGGAATCCAAATTCAATTTATATTACTTCTATAAACCTTAAACTACAATGAATAAAGGTAATGGCATCACAGAGGTGTCTTTAGAGCAGAATTCAGTTGTCCTAGCTACAGCAATTAGGTAAGAGAAAGAAATAAAGGTAATCCAAATTGGAAAGTTAAGAAGTCAAATTATCTTTCTTTGCAGATGATATGACCTTCTATTTAGAAAAGACTAGAGACTCCACCAAAACACTATTAGAATTGGTAAACAAATTCAGCAAAGTAGCAAGATTCCTTTGCTCCCAATGTGCTTTGTACTTTTATTACTACAATTGTCTTAATGTATTGGGACGATTTATGTGTATTCCCCTGAGAACACATAATCATGTCTTTCCATCTTTTATCCTTGGCAGAGAGCACAGTGACTACGCATAGTTAGAATTCAGTAAGAATTTTCCTTGGGAGGGAATTGAATAAATGTAGACACTATGAGAAATGTCACTTTATTGCCTTTATTTCCATACTTTCCCAGCTTTCCACAGTTGGGTCTGATTTTCAACATCTTTAATTCCTTCAATCCCAGATGGCCCAGAAAGGCACATAAAAATATAATAGAGAAAAATAAAGAATTGGTGAGATTTGGTGAACTCTTCCTATTTTGCGTTACTCATCAATCTTGCTCTAAAGCTTGACATAAAAAGAAGTTTAGTCCAACTCCAAAACCACTAAGAGCGTTTAAGTATATATTTATTTTAAAATAAATTTTCATATAGCACTAAGTCCATTTAGAACTTCCCCAAATCTTGCTTATCTTGTTTAATCAAAAATATATAACATATAATTCAATTGCCTTAAGAACAAAACAAAATGAAAACCTCCTTCAATTTGAGTGAATCTTTAGCTCCTCCTTGTCAACAATTCACACCCATAATAATTTTTAAGAACAAACTTAATAGAGAGAAAAAAAGGAATTTAAACCTGACTGAAACCTTTTCCAGAACATTTATAGATTTCTGTAAGGCCTTTAAGACTGACTTATAAAACACTCACATTTTAAATATGGTGACATTAGCAGCAAAGAACTGAAAAAAGAAATTAATGAGAACTATAGAAATTTCTACCAAGAGAAGGAGACAGGTAAAAACACAATTTCCCATAACTATTTGACCTTTCTCAGTAGCTGAGTTCAAATGCTGGTGGATAAAAGAACTGTGTCCAACACAGGCATAATATACAGGATAGCAACTGGCATATCCTCCTCTGGAAAAGCCCTAATATAAGCCTAACAGAGCAGAAGCAGGACACAGTGGAGTCAACAGTGAGGACATTCCAGCAAGGACACAGGAAGGCCACTTTGCCCTGAGTTCATATTCACAGCACACAGACTTCATATAAAATGTTAAAAATCTCTACCCACCTATTCTAATGGTCTACTGACAGAATGAAAACAAGCAGTTCATTATACAGCCTACAATTTTTTGTTCTACTGCTAGATCATAGTATTTCTGATAGACTGGATAAGAATTAATATGTGTGAATAAATCTTGTGATTCTCTTCTGAAAGGTAAAATTATAGTGAATGATACTTATGTTAGAAACAATGTAATAAATGGAAACATTTAAATTATCTCACAGTTTGGTTAATTTCTCTTTGGTATTTATTTACTTAAAAGAATCTATAAAAACTTTAAACATCAGGAGTGACTCAGGCCTCTTTTGACTTCTGAAAATGTCCAATGTCCAGTATGAAAAAGTTGCTCAGGGGATCTTCACTAAATGCTTGCTTCCAAAGGCAAGACTAGAACTGCATTGGGTTCCTAGACCTGTCTTTGGATTTTTAGAGGAATCATATTTCATTAATGATATTATTGTTTCTTAGAAATGAGGCCAAAGCATGTCTTTCTTTGCAGTCTGAAACATCTCAAACACCATAATTGTATTATTTAACTCCTTCTTCTTTCCCTTGTATGTCTGAGAAAGCATATTACATACATAATAAACATAAGCCAGAGTAAGTTAGACCATCTGATGTTGTCAGAGACCCAGGGTCTGTCTGACTTTCTGCTCTGCTGTACCAACGGGGTGGCCTCCATCGTCATGTCCAAATTCAAGACTGGGGCCCTGCCTTCACATAAGCATTTCAAGAGGTAGAATGAAAAAGGGTGGGGCAGGCATAACTACTCTTTTTTAAGGAGATGTTTTAAGAGCAATACATTTGATTTGCTTACATCTCACCAGTCAAAATTAAGTCATTTTGACACATGGACACTGGAGAATGTAGACTTTTATATAGGATTCAATGTGCCCACTGAAAAAGCTATGGTTCTTCTACAAAATAAAGGAGAAAGGATATTCCAAAGCAACAAGCTTTCTCTTAAAGAGATACTAAAACAAACAAAAAGTGACAATAAAATACACACACCCACACAAAGGTACACATCTAATCATACAGTCGATAAGTAAATATGGAGGATACATACTTAAAAAATTTTACTGAATTTTTTTTGCAAGTTTTTTTTGGAAACAGAATAAGGTGCATTTTTGGGAGGTGTTGTGTTGTTTCCTTTTGTAATATGCATGTAAGTGGCAACTTAACATCTTTTTCTCTGGAAATAAACCAGATTTTAAAATAAACAACAATCATTATTTATAGTTGAGCCTGATAAATTAAGTATTTAATACCTAATAATATTTTCGGTCAAAAGCAAATAAAACTATAATAAAATTTATCTTATTTTTCTGTGTGTTCAGTTGGATTCAATTAATATTTGTTGTGCAAGTACTGTTCGTCTAGTAATGTGTAAGACATTGAATATGAAAAGTAAGTTTCTAGTTTAAATGAGACTGACCATATGTACTTCATGTCTTCCTTTACAAATCATATTTAAATGAGAGTAAAGATGTAAGAATAGTAATAAACTCAGAAAACTTTCAGAGAAAAGTGAAATTTAATCAGATATTTTTATAAATATATAAATGAATTAATAATAAACATGGGAAAAGCACTGATGAAGTCCCAGAAGGATTTCAAATTTGAAAATGGAATATAGAAAAAGTGGAAGTCAGAAGTAATGCAAAAGTTAGAGTGGGGCATTGCTGAATCACTGTATTTCACAAGAACACATCGTGTCGAATGGCCCCACACTCTTTCACATACAACATAACTGACAACATAGTAATAGCTGATAATCTTAAGTAAACAACTGAAATCCTTGCTATAAAAATATGGAACAATGTCTGTGGATAAGAAGGCTCTCAGTATGGTTTATAGCAGCTCAGAATAAAGCTCTCAATTTTTTCCATTGGGAATCTCATGAAAATGTAGTTACAGCAGCCAGCCATTTGCTCTTGCTCCATATGTGGGAAGATTGTAAAATATCTATATTATAAGAACATATGACTAAGGGTCATGAGATTTTTGGGATAAGCAACAACACAATACAGAAGGACCAAAATGAATGAATTGATCAATGTTGAAGATGAAACTGCCATTATTAGTGAACTATATAGAACTTTGTCGTAAATCTAATTAATCTATTTAGAGATGCTTGAAAATGTACTGCAGCTATAAAATAATAAGATGTATGTAAAAAATTAGCGGTCATAAAATTCAAAAAATTGGAATATAAAACATAAATGTTAAATTTTTAAAAGATGAATAGTCTGAAAGACAAAAAAATCTTAGAAATATTATCAAGCATAAAGCAAAAATATATTTTAAAAATACAAGGAAAAAGTTAAAAGACATAGAGCAAAAAAGATTAATATTGGAGCTTCAATAACTGATTAAGGAGTTCCAGAAACAGAAAAAGAGAAAAATGTGAGATGGTAATAATGAGATAAATAATAGAAGAACAAAAATTTCATGGTTGACAACAGAAATGGAGTTTCATATGTAAAGGGCCAACTGAGTGCTGATGAGAAAGAAAAAAATAATAAAGAAGTGTCAATTATAGGACACTCAGAAAAAGATACAAATCAAATGATCAATACAGTTTCTTCAGGAGGAATAGATGGTGAAAGACATTTTAACAGTAACTTCAAAAGTTCCAGGATGAATTATTTCAATCCTAATATTAATACCTGGCTAAATTAACAATCCATTGTAAAAGCAAATTAAAATAGTTTTATATATTAAGGACAAAGACACTTCATTCACATCCATTATTTAAAAGTTAATTAAGGAGATACTCTGGCACGATAAAAATGGAATCCAAGAAAGAAGAGACACATAGGATCCAAGAAACATTACATTTAACGCAGGCATTTTTTTTTTTTTTGGCAGAGGCAACAGCATATACAGTGGCATGCAGGTATGAAGTACAATATTTTTCTATGTTGGTAAAAAATAAAGTAGGTGGATAGCATATCAATACCAGACATGGCCAAAAAAGCAGATAAGAGGTTGCAGGAGGCCCTGTAGTGTCGACATATTGAAGAGTTTAGATAGTAGTTGAAATTTTAAAGCTGAGTTCCCAAAAGATGTGCATTTACAGCATTGATAAAAGAATGTAGGTAGTATTTATACATAGACTGTAGATGAATGCACGTGTTTTAGTAGGTTCTTTTTGTGTGTGTGTGTGAGAGACAGGGTCTCACTGTGTCGCCCAGGCTAGAGTGCAGTGGTACAATTTTGGCTCACCACAGCCTCTGCCTCCCAGGTTCAAGTGTTTCTCCTGCCGCGACCTCCTGAGCAGCTGGGATTACAGGTGTGTGCCACCATGCCTGGCTAATTTTTGCTTTTTTTTTTTTTTTTTTTTGTGGAGATGGTGTTTTGCCATGTTGCACAGGCTGGTCTTGAACACCTAAGCTCAAGCAATCCACCCACCTCGGTCTCCCAAAGTGCAGGGATTGCACTTTGCCTGGCTTAGTATGTTCATTTTTAAAGTCTAATTATTTTGTAGCCATAGTACAGACAGTATATAGATAGCCCAGATCTAAATATAAAATTCCACTCTGGATAAGATTTGTGTAAAAATGTTAACAGACCCTTGCAGCCTTGAAAAATTACACAAGATTCAGGAGTTTATGTTAATTGAAAAGCTAAACGATATAACAATTTTAACTCCACAATTTGTAAAACAAGATGTTTATGTGCTTTTTAAGACCCATAATATAATACCTAAGTACCTGGTTTCATTTAATTCATTTTGTCATACAACCATAAGCATTTGTGAGCTACGTCTGAAATAAGCAGAAATGCCCCAAATCATCATGCACTACATCTTCTAATTGTCTGTCATGTGCAAAAATGCTGTTTAGAATAAGGAAACATAAAGCAAGTACTAAGGAAGAAAGTAGTATTAGAGCATCACATAGTTCTATGTAGTTAAATGTAATACATGTTATAGTCACTACATGTAATTCTCACGTTTACTTGTCTATAAGTCTTAGTAAATGAGGTATTTACTTTTCTTTCCTTCATAACAAACATTATGATGGCTGAAATATCAATGCTAATTTCAATTCCTGTTTTCATTGGCTATCTTGTATTTTAACAGACAGCATGCTTCTACTGAGGCTTCCTGTAAAGTGTGGAAAACACAACATCCTCCATCACAATTGCTTTAGTAACCTAATAGATGTAAAAGATGCATCTACATGCATTTTGTGTCTATACACTTCAAAATGATTCTATTATGTTAATCATGTTCAGAAGGAGGCTATAACTCAAGATAATGGAACTGTAAACTTTAACACAAGCTTATAGCTTTCAATAGCTATAATCCCTTTTTGCATTTGTGAAGTATGAATTAAAAAAAACTCAAGTGGTCTATTTTAATTTTCCCTATAGATGTTAAACTAGCTCAACAAAAAATATTCTGGAACCATTACAAGTAAGGTAGCACGAATAGGACTCTGCTGTATCCAATCCACTCTTTCTTCCATTCAATCCATTCTCTGCCTTGCAGTTAGAGAAGACTTTCTTTAAATATGTATCTATTATACACACACACACACACACACACACACACACACAATATAAATTATTAAAAGCCTTTCATTAGTTTGTAGTTGCTCTTTAGATAAAGACCAACTATTTAACAAGGCTACAATACTCCCAGGATCCAGGTCCTGCAATCCACACCAGGATGCTCCTGTGCAACTCACCCTCACTCCATGCTCTTTCATTTCACTTAGTGCTTAGAAGATGCTAGGTTCTTACATAAGTCATTCTCTACTTAGGACTAGTTCCTTCTCACTGTTTCCTCCCACAACACACACACACACACACACACACACACACACACACACACACACACACACACACCTCACCTGCCCTTCAAGAATTAGCTCCTGTATCTCTTCAAGGCACTCTTCCTGATTGACAAGTCCTGTTACGCAGCCCTAGAGCTCCTGTGTGTGTCCTTCACACCACGTGCCACACAGTGATATTTAATTGTATAATTAGCCCCTTAAGGTTTGTCTCCTTGGCAAGACTGTAACTTCCCAGAGGGAAGGAAATCCTGTGCATTTATGTCTAGAATAAGAATATATGTTGAATGAATTAACAATAAACATATATGAATCAAAGGAAAGGTAGTACAACAAAGTGTTTTAAATTAGGTTCTTATTGCTTACATTTTGTGCTTGATTATAAACTTTTGAAGTAATAAATAAGTTACGTTCCTGAGATTTCCAGCTTCTCTCTTTTTCATATATACATACACAAATATATTTAAAATGTATGGCACATTCATAGAGGATATTCACATGATATATTAAAACAAGTTTGAAATATATATTTCACCTATCAATATTTTTAAATACCTATTTAAATTTACATTAAAATGACATTTTGACAGGTTTTTAATTTTTACATCTCAGATATTGAGGAAAATGTTTAGTATGCAATATAAAGGAAGTCAAATTTTAGTAAATTATACTTTATTTATTTAAATTATCTTAGTCTCTATGCATAGTATTAAATTATTTGTGAAAAATATCAGAAAACTATCATCTCCTTGATATCCCAAGCATATATTTACACTGTAGAAACAATAGTATTTATCATGAATTCAAAGTAATATTACTAGAAATGTTGATACTGATAACACTACTGCATGTAAAGGCAAGATGGTTGGATGTATTCATAATCTGGACTCTCACTAGTTTGAGATGATAAAACTGGGTCTTTTTTCTAGCATTTGTTCTGTACTATGCAATTTCTTTTAAAGAAAGTAAAAAAGGAACTCTGATATTTGATCTTTCAGAGAAGAGGTAGAAAAAAGAGGAGCACTTTAGGCACGATAAAATGCACAGTACAAAAAAGAAGATTTGAAAACTAAAATGAGAGTACTAGGAGTAGAAAGTCATCCAATGTAGTACAGTATAAGGTGTATGGTGTGTGTGCATATGAGCACATTTTAGGATTTTAGTGAATAAACAGGCACGTAAGAAAAAGGAGATCATGTGTAAAGACAGAAAGGGAAAGAGATGCAGGTAAAGAGGTTTGAGAATGCCTAAGGGTTTTCAACACCATGCTAATGAGTGGGGTTTTACCTGAAGGTAATAGGCAGTCAAGTGCAGTTGAAACAGAAAAATGCCATAAAGCAAGTCATTAAATAAGGATTATTTTTGTCATAGCAAACCTACGGAAATTATGGAAAATGATACAAATTGGGAGATTACATTGTATTATTTTTGTGTTAGTGAAAACATTTGAAAATCTATAAAGCCCATCTTTGGAATATCCTTCACAACTTGAAAATACCAAGTTTGGCTCAACCATGATAATGAGAGTGTGCTCAGCATGAATGCACATGGGGACATTACGCTTGGTTTAATAAGGTATGCAAGCATTATGATATTTCTTTCTGTGCTAGAGTTCTAGCATTCTCCATGGAGTAAGGGGGTTGTATTTTAAAATATAATACCTTCCTGTCTGATTTAATCAACCAGAATATATGACATGAAAGGAAGGGTTTAAAATTTAACCACTTGCTTTCACTGTCATGGGGCGTGAGAGGTATTTTATAAAAATAAATTACATATAATTTGAAAACAATGAAAGTCTACATCACAAATATAAGTCATTTAAATCTGCCAAGAGATTTTGAAAATTGATATTTTACAGCTCTCATTCTGTTGCCAAATCCCTGAAAGACTTCAACATTCACTTTTTTTCTTTATGAAAACAGAGAATTTAGTGTATCCATAGCAAAAGCCATTCAAGTTGTTTAATTTTAACAAAACTGTATTGGGAGATACTATAAATATACATGTTCTATATGCGGTACTGAGAAAGGCAAAACATAGAATTTTTTTCCTAACTCTTAAAAATGTTAAGGCAAGGAACACATGAAAACTGTAAAACCAATCCCATTTGTGAGTCTGCATTATTTATCACTTTTCTCATGTACGAATATGAAACACTGCCTTCATCACCTACAGTGCATCAAAGATATTACATATTTTGCTTATGGTCAGAATAAAAGTATTGTTTATTTTACATATTATAACATTTAAGACTCTGTATTTATACCCTAAAACCTTTGCTAGTCATATAAATGCCATTGTTTAACTTCATAAATATACTTTCATTAGTCAAAAATCAAAGCCCTCTAGTGTTCAAAACTGTTTATTTCTTCCTTTTCTTATCTTTTTTTTTTAAGTTGTACTTTAGATTCTGGGGTACATTTGCAGATCATGCAAGACTGTTGCATAGGTACGTTCATGGCAAAGTGGTTTGTTGCCACCATCCCCCCATCACCAATACCTGACATTTCTCCCCATGTTATCCCTCCTCCACCCTCCGTCTCACTATCCCTCCCATAGCACCCCCTAATGGACCCCAGTGTGTGATGCTCCCCTCTTTGTGTCCAAGTGTTCTCATTGTTCAACACCTGCCTGTGAGTGAGAACAGGCAGTGTTTGATTTTCTGTTCTTGTTTCAGTTTGCTGAGAAAGTTGGTTTCCAGGTTTATCCATGTCCCTATAAAGGACACAAACTCACTGTGTTTTATGGCTGCATAGTATTCCATGGTGTATATATGCCACATTTTCTTTGTCCAGTCAATCATTGATGGGCATTTGGGTTGGTTCCAGGTCTTTGCTATTGTAAACAGTGCTGCAATGAACATGCGTGTCCATGTGTCTTTATAATAGAACAATTTATAGTCCTTTGGGTATATACCCAGTAATGGGATTGCTGGGTCACTAGATCCTTGAGGAATCGCCACACTGTCTTCCACAATGGTTGAACTAATTTACACTCCCACCAACAGTGTAAAAGTGTTCCTATCGCTCCAGCATCTGTTGTCTCCAGATTTTTTAATGATCACCATTCTAACTGGAGTGAGACGGTATCACAATGTGGTTTGGATTTGCATTTCTGTAATGACCAGTGATAATGAGCAATTTTTCATATGTTTGTTGGCTTCATATATGTCTTCTTTTGAAAAGTATCTGTTCATATCCTTCGCCTACTTTTGGATGGGTTTGTTTTTTTCTTGTAAATCTGTTTAGTTCCTTGTAGATTCTGAATATTAGCCCTTTGTCAGATGGGTAGATTGCAAATATTTTTTCCCATTCTGCTGGTTGCCAGTTCACTCTAATGATTGTTTCTTTTGCTGTACAGAAGCTCTGAAGTTTAATTAGATCCCAAATTTCTATTTTGCCTTTTGTTGCCATTGCTTCTGGTTGTGAAGTCCTTGCCTATGCCTATGTCCTGAATGGTTTTGCCTAGGTTTTCTTCTAGGGTTTTTATGGCGTTAGGTCTTAAGTTTAAGTCCTTAATCCACCTGGAGTTAATTTTAGTGTAGGGTGTCAAGAAGGGGTCCAGTTTCTGCTTTCTGCACATGGCTAGCCAATTTTCCCAACACCATTTATTAAACAGGGGATCCTTTCCCCATTGCTTGTTTTTGTTAGGTTTGTCAAAGATCAGATGGTTGTAGATGTGTGGTCTTGCTCCAGAGGCCTCTCTTCTGTTCCGTTTGTGTATGTCTCTGTTTTGATACCTGTACCATGCTGTTTTGATTACTGCTGCCTTGTAGTATAGCTTGAAGTCTGACAGCGTGATACCACCAGCTTTGTTCTTTTTGCTTAGTACTGTCTTGGCTATGTGGGCTGTTTTTTGGTTCCAGGTGAAGTTTAAAGTGTTTTTTTTCCAGTTCTGTGAAGAAGGTCATTGGTTTTTTGATGGGAATAGCATTAAATCTGTAAATTACTTTGGGCAGTATGGCCATTTTGATTGATTCTTCCTAACCATGAGCATGGAATGTTTTTCCATCTGTTTGTGTCTTCTCTTATTTCCTTCAGCAGTGGTTTGTAGTTCTCCTTGAAGAGGTCCTTTACCTCCTTTGTTAGTTGTATTCCTAGGTATTTTATTCTTCTTGTAGCAATTGTGAATGGGAGTTCGCTCTTGATTTGATTTTGCTGTTTGTCTGTTATTGGTGTATAGGAATGCTTGTGATTTCTTCAAAAAATTGTATATTTCTATTGTACTTCATTAAATTATCTATGATTATTACTTGAAATACTCAATTAGCATATTATTATATTGCTAACGCAAAACCTAGAAATACTTTTTTCATTTAAAACAAGACTTTCTTTTTTACTGAGTTCCAATTTAAAAGAAAATGTGAAACAATTGTGGCATTTAAATTAATATCATTATTTAAAAAAACACCTCTTAAATATGTTTGGTAATATGCAACTATAAGTTTGAACAACGTTTTGAAATTTCGATTTTAGTATGTGGAGGATTAGACATATGGGCTCTAGGTCACATGATTTTCATATGTAGAAATCAAAAACTAGAGGATAATCTCTAAAGATTCTGGGTAATTTGTAATATCTATTCTGATAACACATTTTTCCAGAAGGCTAATGATAATCATTCACATAAGAGCCATAGAAGGATTTTTTGAAAAAACAATATGCCATTTTCAAATACATGACAAAGTAAAGGTCGCAAACTAAAATGGGGAGATGTATGAATACACCACTATTAAGCAGGGAAGTATGTTAAAGAAAGGAGGGGGTAGGGGCCTCATCTTGCCCTTTTCAAAAGATTTTCAGAGAAGCTAAAACAATTTTTTTTATTTTAATTTTTTTTTTAATTGTACTTTAGGTTCTGGGGTACATGTGCAGATCATACAGGACTATTGCATAGGTACAAAAACAATTTTTATGTGAAATTTACAGATTTTTCAAACACTTGTGTAAATAATAATAATAATAATAAAAACTGCAAAATTTGCTTGGAGGAGTTAATCAGCTTCCAGATCAGCATTTTGAGACTGTTTGCTTAAAAGACTCAATGTCAACACATGCAGTCACTACAGAGTTAATCTCTTATGGTACATTTGAAAAAACACTTGGATAAATCTTTCTCAAAATTAAAATATCTGCATTAGTCTTTCCTAAACAATAAACTAGCATAGGGCATGCTCTTTGCAGAGGGTCATTTTATCCTCTTAAAACATTTTTTTTCAAACTTTCACTGCCTCATCACATCTAACAAGATCTGCTCACATGGCCAATTCTTCCCAGGATTGCAGCACGAGTACCTTATGACAGATAAGGATTTATCCAGTTCTTCTTTTTTAAGATGGAGTCTCACTCTGTCTCCAAGGCTAGAGTACCACAGCATGATCTTGGCTCAGAGCAACCTCCACCTCCCTGGTTCAAGGGATTCTCCTGCCTCAGCTTTCCAAGTAGCTGGCTGGGATTACAGGTGTCCACCACCACGCCCAGCTAATTTTTGTATTTTTAGTAGAAACGAGGTTTCACCATGATGGTCAGGCTGGTCTCGAACTCTTGATCTCAGGTGATCTGCCTGCCTCAGCCTCCCAAAATGCTGAGATTACAGGCATGAGCCACCATGCCCAGACTAATTTGTCCAGCTCTGTACACATTCATTGTTTTAATCAATACACCAATGAATATAGTTAATTTTTAAAGTAAATTAATTCCACAACTTCAATATTTATTATTAGTAAACAATAATTACCTTTAGTCCACTTCCACCTCAAAATGGGTTGTGACCCACCAGAATGTCATTGCATGTCACTGAGGGACTTTCTATTACAAGTTGTTTTATTACTTAGCAAAGTGTGCCAAGATGTTCAGAGGTAGACTTAACTATCCAAAGCAAAGTAATAATCTAACTCCCAAAAATATACATATTCTACAATGATATGACTGTGTATATCGGAGCAACAAGAGCTTCTTAGATAGGAGAAAAGTTGCATCTAAGCTCATTCTCCTTAACTTCAAGTGTTTTAGCATGAGCTAAAGTACAAAATCTACTTAAGATGGCATGGTGAATGAAATCTCTAGGAAGCAATAACGAAGCAAAAGTTTCTGGGTAATAAGAGCAAATATTTACAGTAGAGGTGTGCACTGAAGGAAAGTGGAAACAAAATGACTTCTTTCTTTTTTTTTTTACTTTTTGTACTCTGTTCAACTTTTTTAACCTTTTCAACAGCAAACATGCATTATTTTTACTTATAAAAAGTAAGGTCACAGTGAAAAGTTTAGAAAGCAGATGATGGAGTAGAGTGGATTCCCTTCCTCAGTAACCAATAAAATCACAAACAGCATAAATATTTACTAGCAGAAACTAAAAAAACTAAGGAGGCATAATTCACTTCATTAAGTTTGAAATACTACAAACTAAGGGGAAAAAGAGGGTTTTATCTTGACTTGGTACAGACCCTAAAACTGGCCTTATGCCTCACACTGGTACCAGTGAAATAACAAAAGCCCTCACATTTTCACAAAGAATACCAAAGATTAAAAAAAAAATGTAGATTGTGTATAGGGCAGACTGCAGAAGTGACAATGGAGAAACAAGAAAAGTGAACAGGGACTGAATTATTGAGGCAGAAGTGTGCAGTCACATGGGACAGCAGGAATAACACAACACAGAAAGACATTTCCCACAAGCCTATGATATACCCTGAATGTGGTGGTGGAATGAATTGGGACACATGTACTTATTCTACAGTAAATACAAAGATAGAGCAGAAATTCCTTGATTGTCCTCTACCCTGTTCCTGCCCCCAAGATCACCAGGCCTTCAAGCTATAGGACTGTGTCTGGAATGATATAAGCTCACCTTCATGCTGGGCCTTGCCTAGGAGGATCATCATTCTTAGGCATGTTAGAAACATGTTAAGGAAAAGTTACCCACACTTTTCAGGTCCACTGGAAGTTCTTAAGCAGAGCTGTTTAAGTTAAAAACAGCAAAATGAAAAGAATTGGCAAGGTGACTCTATAAACACTATTGTGACAAGGTATGGGGAAAGGGAGAAAAGAAAGAAAGGAATACATAGTGCAAAAGGCAGACGATGAGCTGTTTAGAAAAGAAGAAAAATTTCCCTGAGTGTTTTGTGCTACAAAAATACATAAGATATATATTTAATAAAAGGGAATAAAGTAGAAGAAAAACTGAAGGGACAAAGAAAAAAAACTGAGTTCCAGAATAGCAATATTGCCAAACTAATAAATAAAATGCATGAAGTAAGATGGAGAATAGATATGATTGCAACTGGGTTATTAACATAATCACTGTGAGTACAGAAGGGAAAAAATCAGAGATTTCTCACACAGGCCTTCTCCTAACATTTCCAAAGCCTATGGTAAGAGTAAAATACAATATATCTGAATATTAAACAAAGGTCATTTCAAGGTAATAAACTATTGAAAATGTTTACATATTCTATCCTGCTACTTTGAAAAATACACCTTAATAAAAGGTCCTAAAGGCCAATTTTTACGACAGAATTTATGGATAACTCAGCATTCCATGTCAGAATGTAGCAGTGAAGAACCAACCCTCGCTGCCAAGGCCTGACCATGGCCCATCATACTCCATTTCTCACCCCAGCTGCGCCTATTGCATGAGAAGCATCATATGTACAGACGTGGATACCCTAGCCCACATTTCCAAGCTCTTTCCACAGTCCCTGCAAATAGTCCAATTTTTCACCATTTCTTGGGTCTAAGGATAAACATACTAGTGGTTTGGTCTGCCCTCAGACAGAAAATTCATGACAAGAAGCTACTACAAGTCATTGAAATGTGTTTTGAAACAATGGTTGGGAACTTCCAGGGTCTTGGGTACAATATTGTGATCCAGACGGGAAATACAGACTCTGGTGGATAGAGATGCTTGGCTCCATATAGCAGCTGGAGGAGGACAGAGTAGAGTGTTCCGAAGGACAGTACTCAAGGCAAATGTATCTCTGTGTTAAGTTTAAATAAATTAGAAAGAAAAAAAAAAGGAAAGAAAAGGTATGGAGGAAATATAAAGTTGATATACATCATAAGGAATGCTACTTTTAGGATTAGTTCCATATAAACTCCATTAATTATGGAATAAAAAAAAGAGTATTCAAGAGGCTAATTTCTCTGAAAGGAATAAACTACTGAGTTTGGCTGTTTACATTGTACAACATGTTCCAGTAAAATCTGTTGACAAACAACTGCCACTAAGAAATTATCCAGCACTTCAGTGAAACCAAGCAAAAGGAGCAATTCAAGTACAAGAGAGAAAAGTCATGCTGGTTTCAGACTTTCCCGGAGCAACATCAAGTGACAGGAGATGGAATACCAATGGGTGCAAAGTTCCGAGGAAAGAAAGTGTGACTCAAGAATGTCATATGTGGTTGCTGTGACGTATAAAGACAATAGACATAACAGTTTCAAACCTCAAGTACCCAAGAAATATATGAAGCTCAAAATGTACCTTCCCAAAAGATGAAAGGACAAGCTATGATAAAGGGACTATATCAACATTCAATGTCCTGGTGTCTATATATTCTGAAGAAAATATGCTATCTTGAATTACTTTAAAATTGCCAAGTTATCCTTCAAGTATAGAGATAACTGACAGAAACTCTCAAAGATCTAAGAAAACACAGATTACAAGATCTCAAACTGTTCTTTAAAAACAAGCACACAAATAAAAAAGCAAAACTACTTAACAATATACTTGACATCATAAGATCATATCAAACATAGAAAAGAATTTCAAATCCTTTTTTTGCTTTTTATATTCTATAATCACTAAATAGTGTCATAATTTAAAATAAATTCTGAAATTATACCATTTATGCAAATTCTAAAACCACACATAAGACTACATCATGTCACGAGTGCCTATGTAGTAAAAGCTCAAAAGCAACAGAAAAGATAAGCTACAATTTCAAGGAGATGGAGGAGATTGCATTAACAGCAAGGGAATCAAGGGCTTCGCTGTATCTGTGTCATTTAAATAAATAAATAAAAAAAAGACCCTAGGTAAATATGTCAAACAAGAGCATGTCTTAAATACGGATCATTAGTATCCTGTACCTATTATATTATTTTTTGTTTTAACATACGCTTAAAAGTGTTCATATTTAAAATGTAAAAAAGTGCAAAAGTATTGGCTTGCTTTACAATGGAAAATTTTAAATATTTTAATTGTATAATATGGGAAACTGTTAAAATGTAGATTATTTGTTAAGAAAGAAAATAAACATAAAGGGCACTGTGACATGCTTCCTTTACACTGATGTCTGCCAATTAAAAAAATTAGAATTATAAAATATTTTGCCACTGTGATATCTATCAATGAAAAAAATTAGAATTATATGTTGCCACTATGATATCTGTCAATGAAAAAAATTAGAATTATAAAATGTGTTGCCACTAATATATTATTTAAAACGTGTTGACAAGAACAAAACTGTCCATAATACAATTTGAAATTATGTAATAACTATAATATGTATGTTTGAGGACTAGAAGATAGAAAGTTTCTGAGTGTACTATAAAATGTTTTGTTTGCCTGAAGTTGTGAGTGTACTTATACTGTCCTTATCTAGTTTCATAAACTTAGGATGAGTTTAGTAATGAAATACTCTTCTATGCCCTGTCCTCCATACTCAATCCAGAAGAAGCAATCCAAGCCATGAGGAAGAGGGATCTGAACTACATAAAGCATGGCAGTGCCTGTGTAGTGAGAAGTACTGGTGCTCTGGGTTGGATGACATGCATATTATCTTAGGTACTACAGCAACCAGCTCAGTAGCCAGAATGTGAAGGAGTTTCAACTATAACATCTGTCACTCTCTTTAAGCATCTAGTGATCTGGCTCAATGATTCAAACCATTGCAAGTTAAACCAACTTTCCGTCAGATGACTGTCTCTTTTTGATCCAAGAATGTCAGCCTAGCCAAGTGCCTGTTCAAGTATAAGTACAAGAGACAAGATAGCTTCAAACCTCAGGTACTCAAGGAATACAAAAAAAAAAAAAAAAGAGCAAAATTTACCAACTAAGAAGATGAAAGGAAAAGGTATGTTGAAAGGGTTATATCAATATTAATCTACTGTATATTTCAAAATAACTATAATTTAAATATTCCTAGCATAAAGAAAAGATAAATGTTTGAGATGATAGGTATCCCAATTATTCTGTTTTGATCATTATATATTACATGAATATATCAAAATATCACATGTACCCTGAAAATATGTACAAATATTATGTATCAATAAAAACATTCGGTGCATAGGTCTATACATTCTGAAGGAGAAAATATATTACATTTTATATTTGACATTTTAAAATTGCCAAATTATTCAGTTACTGAGACAATGAACAGAAACTCTCAGGGAACCAGGAAGACACAGACTACAGATATCTTGAATGCTTCTTTAAAAAATAATGTACCTGACAGTGAAATCTAGCCAACATAAAAATAAAGGATGGTCTTTGAAGAACCCCACCTACTAGATCCTGGAATCAAACTAGTTCACCTTTGAACTTTTATTTTGTGGGGCCAGTGCTTATGATAATCATGTGCATTCAATGAACTCTTTGGGCATTTTAAAGTACGGTTCATGAAAGACTTGGGATCAAACTAGTGTAACTTCTGAAATCTTAAAAGAACTATGAGGGGGTGTCAGGTGAGAGAGAAAGAGAGAGAAAATACACACTGCACTGCTGAAAGAATCCTGATTATGACCAGAGGGAAGAATAAGAAGTTGGTAAGGGCTGGAAAGGATAGGAGGGCGAGGGAGATGAAGAAACAAAAAAAGAAGGAAATAACTATTTCTCTGGACTCTTGGATGAACATGGGCAAGATAATTTGATTTCATACTATATTTCTGGATTTCAACTTTAAAAAGTATTAATTTTTAAATAATGATTTCACTGTCATAAAATTAGAAAAAATTGGAGCAGATTCATATGTATGGGGATTCTTACTGTTGACATTTTATTATTGGAGCTCTTTACATAAATTGTATCTTTATGTTTTGGATTTCCATATGCATATTTATTGTTGTAGTATCTTATTTTTGGCTTTCATCATATTTCAAAGCTTCTAGTAAACAGTAATATTGGATATAATACAGGATGAGAAAGAGATTAGCAAGTAAATTTTTAGAATTGAATACAGAGAGCTTTCAGAATTAAATTATTGTATTATTTGGAGCAATTTCAGTGCTTTATGGACACAGTGAAATAGTGAACACAGGTATTTCCTATTTGCTTCATGTTTCTCTAGTGCTACCTGGACATTGTACAAGCGTTGGTTCGAGGAAGAACAAGAGAATTCAGAGAATTTTTTTTGACTACTCATGGGAAACTGCTACAACAGCTGCAGAAATATTGAACTCCTATAAACCTAAGTGAGGCTGGAGTTGATATACTGGACAGACATACATGTCATACTGGAGAGTCACCTGGCTGTGAGCTTCTCAGTACAATGTGAGGAACGCCTTTCATTGTGAAATCACGTATTACTGCAGTGTAAAAAAAAGTGCAAGAAAATTCTGTAGTTGTATCTGCAAAGGGAAAATTGAATTTAAATCTACTAATATTTTATTTTCAAATATGTGTCTAATAATTAGAGCTCTCTGGGAACAGCAACAACAACATCAAAATCCAGTATTCCCAGAAAGGTACTCAAAGAAACAACAGTTGGTATTGGGATAGCATTAGAAAATGCCCTAATGGAATGTCAATATTCTCCCCATATGGCAACAATCACACCCTTAGTAAAGTTCAGTTCTTAATAGTTAATTCCAAAATATGAACAAAAAGCGGAAGGTGGGAGGCAACAGGTGGGGGAACATGCATTTACATTCCAAATGCTTTCTTCCAAGTTGTCACATCCTTACTTCTTCTGCCGTTGGGAAGGCAGAATATACAGGAGACTTTGGAGAGAGTACACAGAATTAAAACTCTTCCTTTTCCCTTCCTCTGATGAGTAAGTTATGTGAAGAGAATCTACTTGTTTAGCTCCAGGTGCAGGGAGCATGCCTCCCAGCATTCACCTTGTGGGACTGAACGGTGAACTCTGGGATTCCGTATTTAGACTAAGACATCCTTGTAAAAAGTGGGTGGCATTCTGTTAAATGTCTAACAACCAGCTCTCCAAGGTGAAAAAAAAAAATCCCCAATATGTCATTTACCAATTTTCATAGTGGAAATACTCCCACCCAATCTGATTTCATGGTACCAACATGAGGTCATTGAACATGAAACTAGGGGAATGTGTGAACAATTAGCTTTCATAAGCCCCCTATGAGCTGGCTCAAGCACACCACTGCACGTGACTCATTCTTCAAGCTGCCATTTATCAGAAACTTAGGTGTTATCTCAACTTCAATCTGCTTACTCTGAAGCAGATTGAATTGTTTTAAATTCTCAATTGGTTTAAAACCTGGGCTGGCAAGAGGCTGCTAATTATTTGTCTCCCTTAAACATCAAAATATATGTGGATCATTTCTAATTTACCTTTAGAGCTCTATGAACAAAACAGTAGCTGAACTATACTAAGAACTCAGCAAATTAAAATAAATAAATCAGACTGATTTTGTGACGGTTTTTCCATATATAAAAATAGCATGAGGTGCAATCTTTTTTCAAACAATCTAAGCTCTTTAATTTAAAAATTCACTTGGCTCCTATAAAGGTAAACACAGACATTTCTCATTCCAAAGCCCCCCAAAGTAAAAATTTTAAGTTATTTTATTTTAACCTCAAATATTCCTACGAAAAGCATTTGGATATGTTTTCTTCTTGAAGAAGGCTTCGGTAAAAGGAACCTTATTTTGTGCACAGACAGATGGTAATCTCATAATAAACGTAGGTTGAGTGAAATAAATTCCCAGTTTACTACAGAAACATTAAGCACAAATATCATTTATGTACGATACTAAGTCAATAACTGGCTGACGACTTAATTGCTTATATTTGTTTATAATAGACTCAAAAATTATGGAAGTGGCTATTTTAAAAACTGGTAAAAAGCTACTTTGGCAAGGTGTATATAAATATTTTAACTGAAATGTGTGCTTTTCATAACTTATTTGTTGTTGTAACTAATTACACAAGATTTTAGATGTTGGCGTTATAACGATTTTTCCTCTATTCTGATGTGGCTAGTATGTGCTTTAATCATTTTTTTTTTTTTGAGAGTGATTACTACTGTTAGAATATCTTTCTGTTTTCTACAGAGCTTAATGTGACATGATAGATTATGGAGGAAAATAACAGTTTTCACAGGATAGCTACCACTCACCTTACATCTGTTAAGAAGTACTATAAGAAGAGAAGAAGCAACTGAACCAATGACAGGCAAATATATTATAAGTTAGCTATACAATGTAACTACCCAGTAGACTTCTTCCTCCATGATTGCCTGAAGATGGTAAGTATACTTGCAGAATTTCAGTCAGCAGAATTAAAGTGCAGTAAAATCCTGTCATAATGTGGTAAAAAGGGTCCAACAGAGTCATTGGTGTAAAAGGTGGTGATGGTATTTTGAGAATAACGAAATGAACCAGACAAGCCTAAGCTATTGGGGGTTTGGAATTCTGTATCGGTGTGCTTCAAATCCAAGTCCCAGTTGGAATTTGGCATCTTCTGGTGGCAGCTGTATGCTCCGTCTAAGGGAAAGACTGGTTTTTGTGACTGGCTGGGCATTCCTGCACAGTGATAGTGATTCAAGGGATCTTCTGGTTAGCTGGAACCTGTCTTATCATCCCTATCCAAGGAATTGGGAATAATGGATACCAAGAATATAAGGACCTTTCCTAAACCCACCTGGATCTTAAAGAAAATGTCTCAGTCTTCTTTTCACGTTTAGCCTTCTCATTTGACCACCTTCATTTGAAAATGTGGGTGGCATTCAGAAAAAAAAATCATTAATTACTATCATCCAAATTCACATGACCATAAGTCATGTGACTGCATGGTTTTATTTTATTGTGTTCCATAGTAGGGGTTTTAATGGACAATCCCACAGACCATATCCATGAGTTTTCATAATATAAATTGAGTAAAGAAATATTAGAGGGAAAATGAAGCATTAAATTTGTTTCTCAGATATTGTCAAACTAGTACTTACTACTTCCATTACTTCCTCACCTTCTTTTTACTTGTTTGTATAAAATCTTCTATATGTGTCTGTAATAACAGAACCATCTCTTTTTATGCTTTCTTTTTACACTAAACTATTAGGGACCATAAAAACCTCTTTTTTAAAAAAAATGTCAATTATTGATTTGAAGATATATCATTCATTGAAAATTCTTATCAACATTATACATTTCTTTTTAATGATTTGTACAAGTAACTTTTATAGACTTACTGTCTACCAGCTAATATACACAATCAATGAGAGGAAATAAGCATTCATTATTTAGTTATTAAGTATCATATTATTAAATATTTATCACTACCACAGGCCAGAGTTAACATAATAAGTGAGCAGAGTGATGGGTGGAAACTGGAAATCAGAAAAATCATTTTTTAAATCTTTATCTTTTCAGTAGCTAGTATATATTCCGGCAAGTAACATATGATTAATAATTATGATTGGTGTACATAAAATAAAGAATGCATATACGCATACTTCAATAAGTAGATATTGGGCATCATTTGTTTTTCTTTTGAGATGTGTTTATATATTATGTTTTTGATCATTCTCTCATTCCCTCTCTCTCTCTGATAATTTCTAATAATTGGGTAATGGATGTCCTGAGTTGACCCCACAATATTTTTATCTTTTACTCCTCATTTTTTCTATTTCTGTCTTGTTCTGTTTAGGGCTTTACTATCCAACCCTTTTACTGAAGTTTTAAATATGGTCATCATATGTTTATGTATGAGGACCCTTCCTTATTTTTATTATATTTTCATAGAATCATATTCTGTTTAATGAATGTAGTATATTCTCTCTCACTCTGAAGTTATTCAGAGTATTTGAGGTTTACATTTTCTCTACATTGTGTATCTTTCAAATTCCTTCTCCTTATTTTTACTCTCCTGGGCCAATGGAAATGGAAGATAATGTGAGATTTTCTTTAGCTTTACAATGTAACTCTGAATTTAATTTTCATTGGAAGTAATATTTATATTTAACCAAGTTTTAAAAAAAGACACTTTTTGTAACAACTCTTATGTGTCAAGCAATTTGTTACATACTAGGGAAAAAGAAGAGCACTAAATTTTGTCTTCTCCTAATAAGTCCATTATCTAGTTTCCTATGCAAAGAAGCAAAGGTTGAATGGGGGTAGAAACAAAACATTAGGATTACATTCAATACTCAAAATAAAAGGAACTTGAATGAGTCAGAAGTCTCTTATTCTCATATAAAGTGGGTAGTCCAGTGCATGTTCAATCTGCATCTTCTGCCTTGTGGTCCAAGATGACTTCTAGCCATCATGTCTGCATTCCAAGCAGCAAAAAGGGAGAAGGGGCAGCAAATCAAATACAATCCCTCTAAGGATATTTCCTGAAAGTTGATCACATCACTTAAATTATACTGTCTGGGTCTACATTATATGCCACATCTACTAGTTACAAGGGAGCTTGAGAAATGTAGGATTTTGGGAGAGGGTGGTTATTTGCCTAGTTACCATTTGGATTTTACTTTAATAAAGAACAATCAGTAATTTGTTAAGGGACAATTAACAGCCTGTGCCACAGTCTTATTTAGGAGTTTAGATTTTTATCCAGATAGTGAGGAGGGATGATGAAAGAGGTTTAAGCCAAGGAATTATTCCTTTTTAAAAATTTTTGTTTTTAATGTACTTTAGGTTCTGGCATACATGTACAGATCATGCAGGATTGTTGCATAGGTACACACGTGACAATGTGGTTTGCTGCCTCCATCCCCCCGTCACCTATACCTGGCATTTCTCCCCATGTTATCCCTCCCCAACATCCCCACCCCCCACAATGTCCCTTTCCTGGCCCCCCAAACAGACTCTAGTGTCTGATGCTCCCCTCCCTGGGTGTCCATGTGTTCTCACTGTTCAACACCTATATTCTTAAAATGACATACTAAATATTTACTGATTATTCAATATTCATTATAAATACTAAATATTTAC